>JAYJMB010056649.1:0-27548 GCA_036873735.1 Pouteria campechiana | reverse complement strand
GGCCAGGGGTGGTGTGGGCCGGCGGGGTGCTACATACTTACACATCCTTGTAGTTATACTTACACATCCTTGTAGTTAATTCCTTCAAAATTTTAGCATAAGTAGGAATGTTCTTAATCATGTCAAGCAAAGGTAAGTTAACATTAACTTTGGAGAGGATGTGATAAATATTAGAAAATAATTTTTCCAATTTGCTTTGCCTCAATCTTCTTGGAAAAGGTACTACTGGATCATAAGGTGGTGGTGGTTTATAGTTGACTGGAGGGTCAACTATTGGAAACACAGCCTTCCTTGAGGTTACCTCCTCTGCTTCCTTTTCCTTCTTGTTGTCTGTTCCTTTGGAAGCATTAGATTCATTAGTTCTTCACCAATGTTATTGTTACTTACCTTTCCATTTCTCAATGTTGTCACTATTTTTACTTGCTCTGGCTAACTTGGCAAATTTCCCAGTGTGTGACTCTACACAGCTTCTGCAATCTGCCCAAATTGTATTTTTATCTTCTTTATTGATGCCTCCACATTCTAAAATCTTGATTCATTATTTTGGAACTGAGTCTGAGTTACTTGAATGAAACTCTGCATAGTTTCCTCAAGAGTAGGCTTTTTGGGCTGAAAAGAGGTTCCAGCTTGATTTTGATTGTGGCTATTATTCCATGAAAAGTTTGGATGATTCTTCCAACCAGGATTGTAAGCATTTGAATAAGGATCATGACATGGCTACTGATTGTAGAAATTCATTGCATTTGTGTGCTCCAAAACTCCTGTAAAACTTTCATTAGAAGGGCAAACATTCTGTGAGTGTCTTGGATTACCGCAAATTGATCAAACCTCAACAAGGACATGTAGCTTTAATTTCACTATCATTGAGCACATTACTTTCATCTGTTTTGCCATCTTTGAAATCTGCAGAGAAAGATCAATGTTAGAGTTGATCTCATAAATTCCTCTAGACTTACCTCTTACACTCTTCTATTGGGAGTTTACTCCAAGCGTCTCATATAGATTATATGTCTCTTGCAGGGTCTTTTCTCCCATTTCTCCACCTGCATCATTATCAACCATGGCTTGGCATGGTTGTGTTAGTCCATCATAAAAAAATTGATTGAGCAATTCACAAGGATATCTATGGTGAGGATATTGAATCAGTAATGCCTTAAATCTCTCCCAGGCTTCATGGAATGCTTCTGCATCCATTTGAAAAAAAGTAGCTATCCTATTTCTTAATTCTGCAGTTTTAGCATGGGAATAAAATTTACCAATGAATTTGTTATATACTGCATCCCATGTAGTCAATGATTTACGAGCCAATGTCATGAACCATATTTTTGCCATATCCTTCAAGGTGTAAGGAAAACATCTCACAACTGATTCTCAGTTAAACCTTGAAAAGGAAAAGTTTGAATAGTTGCATAAAAATCATGTATGAATGTTAAGGAATCTTCTATAGCTACACCACGCAAAAGAAGTAAGCATGTTAAAATGTATATGCTTCAAATCATAATTCCTTGCATTGTCATCTAAAACAACACATGAAGGTGAAATTTCAATTGTTGGGCATGCAAATTCCTTCATCAGCTATTAAGCTTGTTGAACCACTCTATTTTCCACATTGTTAGCCATGTGAATGTCTTCTTTACTTGTACTTTGTCTCTATTTCCACTTTATCAATGTGATCATTCCAACGCAATAGAATTGAATTCAGTGATCGTCTTCCTTGCATTCATAGTTCGACAAAAGAAAGAAAGAAAGAATTAAAAATCCTAAATAACATAAACTACAACAATGAAAAAGAAAATTAAAACTAGATTAATCAAATCAATTTGGAACTATTTTCCCGACAACGACGACAAAAACTTGATGATCAAATTATAATTCTTTGCAAGTGCACGAGTATATAACAGTACAGTGTGCTTAGCAAGGGTTGATCCCACAGAGAACTGTCAAACTGATTCAATTATGTTTAGTTACTAATACTAAGTTGTCCTAAATCTGAAAGATAATTTAGAGACTAAGTAATTAAAAGTGTAATGTAAGATAAATATAAAATAATGACTTAATGTAAAATAGTATTCAGGTTGTAATAGTTTGGGGATCTAACTTCACTACTCAATGATATTCATTTTTGTTGAGATGTTGGTATCAATTCAGCATCTTGGGTTCGTTCTATCCACTGTATGATTATTACCATTAGGCGTCTGGGTTTAAATCAATTATTTTCTCCCTTTCCAATTACCTATGGCGTGCAGTGTAATCGAGATTGAAAACTCATGAAAATCAGAAGAACTTTAATGAACCAAGTAGAATAGTTTAGCATATGGCATCTACCTTAACCCTCTACTCATTCATTCAAAGGAGCACAATATATGGTTTAGCATATGACATCTACCTTAACCACATACGCAAAGATAATCAAGCTAATTCACATAATTGGTGATTAGATAATCAAATAAATCAGATGATTACATTATACACAATGAATGAAACAAGATGATATTGAATTAATAACTCAACAATCTCTATTAGCAATAAATATCAAAGAAGGCTACATCATTGCCCCAGAAAAAAGAATTTAGTTTATAATAAAAATAGAAATAAAACTTTTAAAAATATGCATGCTTGCAGAACTTGAAATCCTTCTCTTGCTTCCTTGGAAAATTTTTCCCGTCCAACCTCCCAACTATGTTTTGAATGTCTCCTTAAATAACCCAAGTAGTAGGGTTTTAGTAAAACTCCTCCATGAATTGCAATGCCTCTACGGATAGAGATCTTCTTCCAATAATAACTTAATATTTTCCAACAAAAATATAGCTTCTCAAACTTTGCAATGCATAAAAATAGAAGTTCTCAAAATAACTGAGTTGCTGCGTATCCTAGGTTCTAAAAATTGTAACACAATCTTGAGTCTAAAAATCAACTTCCAATAATACTTTGCAATTCGCATGTTTCATTATTTTAAATTTTGCAACATCTGATGCATGAAAAAATAACTAAATTTATGCACTTCTAATTCCAAGCTTTGATTTCAAACTTTGTTTCTTGTTAGGCTGTTATGGATGCATTAAAGATCAAGCAGCAATTTGAATTCTTGCTTTGGAGTCACTGAAGCTTTCTTCGGAGTTAATGAATATTAACTTTGGAGTTATTGAAGCTTGCTTTGGAGTCACAAAAGTCAATTTTGAAAGCACAAGTCTACTTTGGAGGCACACAAGTGAACTTCATAGTCATGGAGGTGAATTTCGAAGTCAGAAAAAAAAACTTCTCCAAGTGCTTCCTCAATCTAGGCCACCTAGAACAACCTTTTCATCTCTCTCAGGTCCTCACAATCATATTTTTCTAATCGGGGAAGAATTCCCATTATTCTCCCAAGCCAATTTGCAATCTATTGCTAACAACCTTCCCCTTCCTTATCCATAGTTTGCTGATTCATTGATCCAATGCTTTTCCAAACCATTCCCCCACTTGAACCAACTCAACCTTCTCCAAAAACTAAAGCCTCAAGAACACTTCTATTCCTAAACCCCCAACTTTACCCAAGCCAAAAGTACCTTCTAAACCCAAAATGAAATCCAAAATCCCACTTTCAAAAATCTATAAAAGGCTCCTCTCTCGTGCATCACTATGCATTGTGAAGAATACATAGCTAGGGTAAATGCCAATACTCAAGTCATTCTCAACAAAGAGACTGTGTACTTCCCTGAATTATTAGATCCATCATATCGATCCCACATTGACCTTATTTATGTTTCTACCTATGCATCTACCTTGACTCATGAACTACACACTACAATTCCCAAAGATCCTACTTCATTCCTACTTCTTCCTCTAGAATTAAACAAGTTATGTCTAAGCCATCTAAGTCTTCTTCCAAACCACCCACAACCATCATTCTTCTTCCTTCCGCTGACCCCAACTTCCTAAAACCTACTCTAGAAAGCCAAAACCTACCCCTAAAAGGTCTTAATCTACTGTTATCTTTCCTTCACATCTTTATGTTCTAATTATACTTATTCTTCCATGTGATGTTACTTCTTTTTGTTGTTGTTTTGCTATATTTACATTTGTTGTACTATTACTTCCATCATTTATATAAATTCATTTTCTTTATCACTCTAATGTATACATATGTTTTGCAATTATTATCATATATGTACAACTCTTTCGTACTATAATTTCTTTCTCATTCTCTTTCACTTGGTTGATCTTTACATTTTAGTCCTTTTGATTATAATAAAAAGTAGGAGAAATTGGAGAAATATCAGAGTAACTAAAATGTTATTAAAATAACTAAGTGTATACATTCAGGGGGAGCTTACCATTTAGGGGGAGCCCCACTAAGTCAATAAAAGCACATTGCATATTATGCATATACTTTTAAAAGGTTTGTCACTCAAATATTTTGTCATCATCAAAAAGGGAGAGAATCTTAAGTCTAAACCCTTTGCTAAGCTTGATTTTGATGACGAATACAATTAAATAACAAAGTTTTGATGATGAATAAACAAATGAGTGAAGAATTAAGGTACTAACAGGTTACTTTCCAAGTGATGCAGTGTTTATATATCAAAATAGATTAAGGAGAGTAACTGCAAGTAATAAACAAGGTTAATTGTAAGCTTATCATATTAAGACTTCAAAAGAAGATAATTTAAAATGAATGCTCAAGTAAAAATCACTCAAAAGAAATTCAAAATTATTCAGAAGTACTTAAAGACAAATTAGAATCCCTTCAAAGACAAGGCGTAAAGCTTAGAAGTTCAAAGGTATTCAGAACTACTTCAAAAATAAATAAGAACCTTTTTCAGAGGCAAAACACAATCCTCAGAATTAATTCTAAAACAGTCTCACACTTTAGGGGTAGTTCAGAAGCATTCCTTAGTCTCTAGAAACATATCAAAAGTAAAATGCTCTACTACAGAGAAAGCTCCTATACTTAGAAGTTCATCAGAAGAATTTCAGAAATGCCTTCAAGACTCAGAGATGCTTCAAAAGTCAAATAATTGTGGTATAGAATAAGTTTAGAAAAAATATCTACACTCAGAACCTTATCAGAAGCAATACAGAATGTTAACTTCAAAATCAAAAGTTCTTCAGAAGTGCTTCCAAGTCTCAAAGATATCTCAAAAGATCGATAATAGTGATACAGAATAAACTCAGAAGAAGTTTCTGAACTAAGAACATTATCAAAATATTTTCAAAAGTAATACAAAAGGTTGTAAGAGATAACTTCAAAAAGCCAAGAATCAAGAAGAGTATCAAAGGCTGAATTCAACCTTTAGAAGATCTTCAGAAGCTAAAATATGTCCATTGATTGCATTTGAAACTTAGACTTAATTCAGAAGTTCCAAAGAAGTGCTTTAGAAACTCTGATAAAAGGTGGATTTAAGGGTAACTAATAATAACATAATGTTAGAATTTTTGAAGATTATCTCAGAAGTTTTGAAGCGAGACAACATATAAAAAGTCATACCAAATCTACCAAACGCTTGAAAATTATAAAAAGTTACAACGAATATAATCTCCTTCACAACTTATAAAAGGATGATTAAAGCAACATAAAAAATAAAAAAAATAGAGAAAAAGAGAAAAAGAGAAATTTCCAACTCAAGCATTTACAAGAGCATTCAACATCATCTTTAACTCCAACTGCTTCAACATTATCAAAGCATTCAAAGCCAGATCTGCTTCACTTTCAATGAGTTTGATACGTATGTCCTTATTGCTTATTTTTTAAATTTATTTAAGCTTTGAATTTTCGTACAAATTTGCCTAAGTAAGAGGTACTAATCTATACATTTCTTTTTAGTATCTGTTAAAGCAAGCAGGGTGCTTGTTGTTTCTGTATTAAGAAAAGCAAGTTGAAGGACTTGCCGAAAGTGTACAAGTTAGTTGGTGAACTCTGAAAACCAACTAATTAGTTAGTGAGCTCGAAAAAATAATGTCAATTTGATTAAGTTGATCAAAGTGTTAGTAGAACTTGAGATTATTAGAGGAAACTGACTCAGAAAAGTGGAGTAGGAACCAGGAAGGGTTGAACCACTATAAAATCTTATACACTTGTACTATGAAATTTACTTCCTCTTATTTTAAGCACAATTGTCAAGTTATTGGCCAAAAGTTTTGAAAGCTAAATTCACCCCCCCCCCCCCCTGCCCCCTCTTGAGCTACCATTTAGCAAGGGACTAACATCGGTTCAACCGACCAATTCGACTGGCTGACCTGATTTTTATTTTTTGAAAAAATTAAAAAAATATTATTGCATAATTTAAAAAAATCTAAATTATAGATATTAATCTAAATATATAGTATTTTAATATAATATTTTATTATTTTAATTTATTCTTTTATGTTGGTCCTGTTAGGTGGTTATACCCAAGAGGGGGGTGAATTGAGTTTAGAAAATATTTGCTTAACCCTTGAGTAATCAATCCCTCTTTTTCATGCTTATGTGCTAATCAAAATGACATGAATAATGTAACAATGAAAAGCAGGAAAGTGATACCGTTGCACACATGATCTATAGTGGTTCAGGCCTTCTCTTTGCACCTACTCCACTCTCCAAGGTTTACCAACCTTGGGTTTCACTATACTACATGGAATCACACTTGGTTTTCTGAACTAACCAAGAACTCTTACACTGGTTTCTCAAGCTAACCAGAAACTCACACTGTTGGTTTTTCCAAGTGCTCACAAACAACTCTTACAATGATGGTTTTCAAAGCTAACCAACAACTTATATGAGAAAATAGTAAATAAAAGTGTACAGGATGACTGTCTCTTGAAAGGGAGAGTGTACGAAGTTCAGTAATAAAACACAATGAATATAGTAGTAAAGAGCAATAAAGATTAGACTCTAAATTTGTTGAATGATTGACTTTGAATGCTTGAATGAACGTCCCTTGAAAGGCAGAGTGTACGAGTTCAATAATAAAAACACAATAAATATAGCAGTAAAGAGCAATAAAGATTAGATTCTAAGTCTGTTGAATGATTAACTTTGAATGCTTATCGGAATGTGGCTCAATGGAGCTGATCTCATGGAGTTAAATCTGAGTACTTTTGTAAACTAGTTGAGTGAATGTTCTCTTGTTCTCAGATCTGTTAATTTTCAAACGTTTGAATCTTCCTTTTATAAGCTATGGAAAATGTCTTAGTTGTTATGATTATTTTAATCAGCTTTTTGAAAGTTTGAAAAATCTTTTTATAAGTTGTGGAAGAAGCTTTAGTTAAAGCTACTTTTTGACGTTTTGAAAAAGAGGCTTGAAGCCTTGTAATTTTTTTCAGCTTCTGTCCAGCATTTGAATCATTATGTCCAACTTCAGAAATTCTAAGATAAGTATTCAGAACTTCTCAGGAGTGATTTTAGTTGCTTTGGTTGCTGAGAATCTCAATGGTCATATATTTGCTTCTAATAAGCTTCTAAAGAGCCTCTGAAGTTTGAATCTTTGTTTTTGATGAATTTCTTACGAATGGGCTTTTTGAAAGTCCCTTTGAAGATTTTCTGAGTTGCCTCTAAGTAACTTCTGAGTTGATTTTTAGATAATTCTAAGGTTTTTCTGAAGTGTACATTTTGCCTCTACACAAAACATTACTTTGAACTTGTTTCTGATAGCGTTTTATGTAACTTTTGATCTAGTGGCAACGGTAGCCTTTCTACATGGTAGATCTTTCTAAAGGTTGATATTTGCTTCTAACATGTTCATCAGTCGCGTTCTTACTTTTGAGGAGTTTTTAAGTGATTAAATTCTACTTCTGATTAACTTCTTAAATCTAGGCTTTTTGAAGATGCTTTTCTGAACAGCTTCTATATAACTTCTGAGAGTCTTTTGAGTATAGAAACTTCTTCTATGTTCGTTCAATTTTACTGTCATTGATCTTCTATTACAACTCTGAATCTTGAGTGCTTTTGTGAACTATTTCTAGAGACGTGAGAAATGTTTTGAAAATGATTATGAGTTCACACCTTATCTCTGAAAGTGATTGTGAAGATCTTCTGATAGGTTCTAAGTTCAAAAACATCTTCGGAACTTATGAGATTCACTATTAGTCATCATTTTTGAAGTTCTTTTGATGAATTTTTTATTACAAAAACTATTTCTGAGTTGCTTCTACATGCTTCTAAGATGTTTTTGAATCCATTAGATTCTTCTAAGTTATTTTTGAAGTTCCTCTATTGAACTTTTGATTGTAGGAACTATTTCTATATTGCTTATGAGATGTTTTTGAAGGCATAAGCTTTCTCTAAATTATTTCTGAAGTTCATCTGTTGAACTTCTGATTGTAGAAACTATTTTTGAAGTAGAACATTCTACTTCTGATTGCAAGGAATGTGATTTTGCATTGCTTCTAAGATGTTTCTAAAAGCATAAAATTTCTCTAAATTATTTCTGAAGTTCTTCTGTTGAACTTTTGATTGCAAAAACATTTTCTACATTACTTTTGCATGCTTCTGAGTAACTTCTGAATATATTCAGAAGTTCTTACTGGTGAACTTCTAAGTGCAGAAATGTCATCCTATATTGCTTCTGCATTGGTTTTGATTCACTTCTAAGTGAATTCAGAAGTTTTTACTGGTGAACTTCTGAGTGCAGAAATATCATTCTTCTTAGGTTGTTTCACTTCTGAGGTGATTTTAAAGAGCTTTTGAACTACCTCTAAAGTGCATGTTTACCTTGGAGTTAATTCTAAGGCTTATGCCTTATCTCTAGAAAGGTTCTAAGTTATCTCTAAAGGTGTTCTAAAGTACACTTCTGAGCTTTACGACTCATCTCTGAAGGGGTTCTGAGTTATGCTGATTACTTCTAAATGTTTCTGAACATTTTCTGAAATGCTTATTAGCATTATATGTTATCTCTGAATAGCTTCTGAATGTTTTCTAAAATTCTTCTTTGCATTTTTGAGATGCTTCTGAGCTTTACATCTTTTCTCTGAAGAGGTTCCGAACATCACTTCTTGTCTTCTAAATGCTTCTGAGCTTGTATTTCTGAAATAGTTCTTATTTTCACACCTTGTCTTCTAAAATACTTCTGAGCATTTTTAAGTTGTTTCCAAGGATTGGAATTAATCTTGAAGTCACTTCTAATGGCGTTCTTAGTTGTTTCTTAGCTTCTGACGAGGTTCTGAGTAAACTCTGAGATACTTTTGAATCTTCGAAAATGATTCTTATGCTCATGCCTATTTTCTGAAATGCGTCTGAAATATTTCTGAATATTTTTGAAACATGGAATTTCTTCAAAAATATTTTTGAAGTTTTAGTTGTTTCTATTTGAGTATTCTTTTAACTTATTTTTTTGTGAATTCTTAACAGTTACTCTCCTTAGCAAATTAATGTAGCAACACTTGAAAGTAATCAGTTAGTACCTTAACTTTTCACTCAAATGTTTATTCATCATCAAAACTTAACTACTTAAATATATTCATCAACAAAGTCAAGCTAAGTAGGAGGATTAGACTAGATATTTTATTCTATTAATAATATTAAAATTAAAAAAAATCTAATATTGAACTGAACGGGGCTAGACCGGACTAGTCAATTGACCGGTTCATAGTCTGGTTTGGTTCTATCATGCCTTGCTTTTCGAGGCGTGATTTACCATTTTGTACTAAAATCCGCAAAGATTTACCCACTTTTAGGGTCGGGTGCTCGAGTCCTATTTTGGAACTCGACTATTTTCTTCAAAAAAAGGACAGAACATCCCCTAAATTATTAGGGTTTAACCTATACAATTATTCATTAAATCAAATAAAACACCAATATACATTCAAAAATATCCAACCACATACCCATAGCCCACAATCTGGGTGAATCATGATGGCAATTTCCATTACAAAACAATGGTAACTCTATTTATAATTATTTAACAATTAATACTATGACATGCCACGACTATACACCATACATCAATTAACATCTATAAATTAAAATCTTACAACCCAAATAAAATAAAATGATACATCACTTGGAATCAAATTACAATTCAAATTCATTAAACCACAAAGAAAATATCTTTAAATCTTGCCTCTTAGTCCCAAGTCATCATTAGGAGACTTTACTTGACCTATCAGCTAAAAATATAAGAAAGAAGGTGTGAATCTAGACAACTCAATAAGTAGGCACAAATAATAGAAGATACCAATTAATAATCAAGAACATCACATGTTCACATCCAAAAATATATATAATTATTTCTATTTCATTCAACAATTCTTAACATTTCACATTCATAATTTTATCCACAATTGGATAATATACAAAACTAATTTCTAAACTAAACTAGAGGATACATGCTGTCATTAACAATCGCTTAACTACAGTTGAAGCAAAATCCTAAGTATTTTAATCCAAAGGATATACATTATCCCTTACATTCATGTATCACAACCAAATAACCATTTATCTTAAACAAATATGGGATATCAACTATCCCCAACCAAAACACATAAGCCCGGATTCAAGCAAAGGGATAATCATTATCTTCGACCAATCATACATTCCAATGAAACAAGGGGGCACCTACTTACCTTAGGCTCTTAGCTCCAAATCATTCCTCTAGCTCTATACCTTTTCATCCTTCCTAGATCATCCTATATAGGGCAATAATCTCAATCATTTACAATTGCAACTCTTAATTCATTTCCTACTAATGTATTTCAGATATATACAAACCACAATTCAATTTATAGCTATTAATTCCAAATCAAACGTATTCATATTATATCTCATTTATTAACGTTTCAAAATACTTCGTTTCTAACATCAAATCCTCATTGTATAGTATGAATAAGGCTTAAATACTTCAAACCAACTCAATTAAACCTTTAATTCAACAAATTTGCAGCTTACATGACCCATACATAATTTTTCTTGATAACCCAAAGTAGGTCATAGTCCAATATCCATTTTCACTAATTTAAATCATCCCATACAAGTCCCAAAACATCATTAAGTGTGAATTAGTCATTTTCCCTGTGTTTCTAACCACAAAACCCTATCATCTTTCCTAAAAATTAATTGTTTACAAATGGGTAGAAACCCTAGCAAACCAAATTTATGATGTCTCACACCCAAATCATCATAATCAATCCATAAAATCATTTCCCCCATGATTCCTACATCATTTCCATATCTAATCTCCCCAAAAGTTATTGTTCACAGTATGTAAGGAACCCTAGCAAGCATAAATTAGAAAATTGATTAGGGAAAACAAACTTACCATGATATTCAGATGTAGCTTTCACCCAAGGATAAGAATTTAGGTCCAAATCCTCCATTAGCTCCTTCTAATTGTATGGAATCAGCTTTTCTTCCTTCTTCTTTCATCAAAAATACTAAAACTTGGGTCAAGATTCATGGTTGATGGGTTACGATCCTAAACACACTTATTCCCTCAAAGATTTGATGCAAAATTGGCTAAATGGAGTCTAGGGCATGAGAGAAGAAACGGATGAATAGAAATGAAAAAGGAATGGGCCAAGTCTTTAAAAAGTCAGATTTTTTGGTGCTCCGATGCACCATAGGACCCTTGCCACGGCAAGGACTTACTGAACAGGCCAAAAATGCCCTATCTGAAGCCTTGCTGCAATAGGAAATTGCTTTGCTATGGTAGGAAAAAGCCTTGCTATGGCAAGGACTTGCTGTATGCCAAAAAATGGATTTTCTGAAGCCTTGCTGTAGCAGGAAAAAACTTGCCATGGCAGGGAAATTCTATCCCAATACAGTGTTACTAATTTGAGCATAAGTTTTGCATAAGAATTGAAGTTACCTAATTTTTAAGAAATTGGAAAGCTAACTTCAAGGGCTACAACTTTTATGTTAACAAGTTTTTTCAAATTATCCCCCGAATATGTCAAAAATTTAAATAAAGTTGACCCATCTCATTCATCTAGTTATTTTTTAGTCATCTATGATAGTTTTGGTGTATTAATCATAACTTCCTCATATGATATCAGAATTTAGTGATTTGTATTCCATTGGATAGATAATTTCATGATATACAACTTATATGTTGAACACTATTTCAAATTAGTTCATAATCCATGTCAAAAATCAATCACAATGACCCATTTTTTAAATTCAGTATTTTCATAATACACACTTGTGCTCTTATAGTTTTCTTCCAAATTTTTCACTTTTTCTCTCATCTATCATTACTAAACTTTTAATCATTTCATTTTTCATTACTCTCATGCATATTCATCCCAAAAGTTTCATTCAAGTAATTAAATCTCACTCCCAAACTCAAGCAATAATCCATTCATTACAAGAAACTGTTCAAATTCAGAATTTGTACTTATACAATTCATAAATGATCCTATTTCAAATAAAACACTTCCAACATCATAAAAATCACTTCCCACACATCACATACATGAAATGAATTATGTTCATACCATTCACTACCTCATTTGAGGTCAATTATCAAAAATCACCTATTCAGTTGCTTTTACTAACCTTTTTCTGTCATAAGTAACTCCATAGGTCATTTTCATTTCAAATTGGATTCAATGCTCAATTCAATATTTCACACACATAATAATACATATAATGCCCTTTTTTTCTTATTTATATAGATCACGAACATGCTTTTTCTCAAATTCACTATTTCAGTTCTTTTCTTCTCATTGACTTTATATATAGCCCAAAATAGTGACATTTATCAAATTCATAGAGGAGACTCTACCCATTTTCACATGAGTAGATTTCAAATACCACAGGTATTACAGGTTTGATAATACTTATTCTAACACTAAAATAAATTATGCATGGACAATAAATTAGCATTAGGCTATGGATTAAAGTATTATGCATGAAGCATGTACTAGCCATAGGCATCTTAAGATATACATGTAAAGGGTGTTATTTGGCACAATATGGTAGGGCATTTTGCCTTAGGTCCTTTCAAAAATGAATGTAAACCTCTCCCTCCTAGCAGACCAAGCTAATATTATGAAAATTCTTTTGCAATCAAAATTGTAGGACTCATATAGGCTATACTCTCAAATGGGAATGCCAACTTGTCATAGCATAAGTACATCAGTGAATATCCAAAATAAAAGGATATCTTCTTTATCTCAATTGTCTAAATATATGGCCTCTATTTCATAGATTTATGATCTAGTTTTTCCTCTGGTGCCATTTTCACATAGCTAATCATATTCATTGTACAATTAATAGTCTCACACACACTTCCTCACTAGCTAGAAAATGTTAGTATAGTCCATAGTTTGATATCATCTATCCTTGGCAAGTTTACTCTTTTTTTCCCATCGTTACTTATATTTCAAAGCATTATTACACCGTTTAACTAAAAATATATTTTTATCTTATCTTTATTTATTTTATGATTAACATCACTCCTACTCCATAGATATTACTACATGTGTTTCTTTCACAATTTCACATTGCTAATCTTTAAATATTGATCCTAAGGGCTTGGTTTTGATTATAAACATAACTTGTTTAATGACTTGAATTAACCTAATAAATTATTGCTAAGATTTCTAATTTTAAAAGGAACTTTAGAAGGACGCAACAATGCTCAAAAGGTCTGAAGCCACGCTTCAAATAATTATATCAAGCTTCAGAAGGTTTGAAGTGGCATCCAGAAAGTTTCAGAGTGACAACTCTGATTTCAGAATAGAAGAAAGAAGTTCAAATGTTCAGAAGAAGGAAGAATGTTAAACAGAAGCTTCAAAGTAGGAGAAGGAAGCTTCAGAATTCATTCAGTAAGAAGAAGAAGTATTCGAAGCTTCAGAACATCTGAAGGTGTTTCAGATGAGAGAAGAAAACTTCAAAAGTGACGCTGTTAAAATTCGAGTTTCAAAGTTATCTTCAAAGTCACTTTAGAGGTTAAAGAGAAGCTTTAGAGGAGAAGAAAGAGTAGTTAGAGATGACAAAACTTAAACAAACATCAAAGGATCTGAAAGGGAGTTTCAGATGATCTAGAAACATATTCGTTGAAGGTGTTGGGGACATTAGACCTTCGAAAGAAGCTTCAAAAGCAACGGATACTTACTTCATATGGCCTCGCGATAATAGTCAATGAACCCTATTTTCAGATGTTCTGAAGTTATCTAAAGCATTGTAATGAGGCATTTTGCGTGGAGTGTTAATGAGACAACTTACAACGGTCGAAAAACCCCACAAAATAATGTTGCAACGGCTAGAAAGCTTAAAATATTATAAATAAAAGTTTGAAAGAAAAAGTATAAGATTTCTTAGTGGATTAAACACAAGTTTAACATAAGAACTCAAGACTGCAGATAGTACAATCACTCCAATAGGCTTCAAAGAACACAATTTCAGAGTCACATCATTATCATCTCAAGCAAAACAAAAGCACTGTAATGAGGTTTATTGTACATTTTTTAGAGCTTAATCTATATATACTTTAGGCTTGATTAGAGGTAGTTTTTGTACACGATTGTATTTGTATGTTAAGTTACAGGTAAGCTTTGAAAACCAGTTGGGAAGTTGTTGGTTAACTCATAAATCAGATTGTATGAGTTGTTGGTAAGCTCTAAAAACTAACGTGGTAGAGTTGCTTGTGAGCTCTAAGCAAATTATATTGTAGAATTCTTGGTTAGCTCATAAAATTAAGAGAGGTTATTTCCACAATAGATAGTGAAACCTAAGGTTAAAGAAACCTTGAAGAGTGAAGTGTAAACCCAAACCACTATAATCATTGTATTTTTAATGTCTTTGCGCTTGTGTATTTCTATTACTTTTTAATTTCTAAACTTGTACAACCCATTTGTTTTCTCCACACCATTTGGATTACAGTTTTGCCATAAAACCTACATAGCACAGCAGGTCAGTGCAGGGTCCAACATTAACCACTGTCCAAACACATTTTATGATTCTAACTTGGTTGCTTCTTGCCAAGATTCCTCGCAGAAGGTTAAAAGGCCATTTAAATATATCTTCCAGCTCCTGGCTAGGAAATTTCTCAGTCGAACGTGTGCTGTGGCATTTCTCATCCAGATACTAATGAAGCATTATTAATTCTCTCATCGACCGACCACGTTTTTAAGAATTCAGCAGTCTGAATGAAAGCAAACAGGCAAAAGACCTGCATAGCCACCAATTAATGTGTATCTAATATCTATCTCAGGGAATTATGTGGCTGTGGTTCGGACATGGCACAAGTCATTGGGCAAAAATCTTTCTTACGTTCGCCATGAACAATGCTTCACAAATAGACAAGTACTATATACTGGCCCTATAAAAGGCCTTTGATTGTCTCCGCTACATTTTCTGCAATCAAAAACAGAAAAAGCTATATACACCTTTATCAACAAGAGGATCTGTTGGCTGTACTTCATAAGCACCATTAGAGAATCAGCTGGCTGGCACTTTTTCAGTGAGCCTCCCAAGGCTTACCAATAACTGCAATTGCATGACTGATTTCGGTTCAATTGTGGTCTGTTGGCTGTACTTCCAAATAGTTGAGGTAAGCATTCTTCTCTTCTTCTTCTTAATACCCCAACTGTGCTGCAAAACTGTGCATATGACGCGAGAAATTTGCACTATGCTGCTTTATTATGCCAGTCAAATTCGCATCATGTGGCTTTGAAAGGGCTGGCCTGCATATGGATGCTTCTCCTTTGCAGTTTGTGGACTTGATCAGATATCTTATCTTCTGCCATTACATGGATGAGCTGGTCCCTGTGGCCTCATCATCAGTGAAGCTAGTTGGTATTTCACAGGCGGCCCTGAGTAGATGCAGCAGCAATCACTGTTAGAAACCCAGTGGAATGATTGAATACCAAAAGTTATATTGTCAAGATGCTGCTTTGATATGACAATACCCAGACCAGAAATGCATCTCAAGTCGCCGTATTATTGTGCCTGTGTTCCAGTAATATTAGTAATTACATCTTTGAAAAGATAATCACCTATGCACTCAATTCAATTAGTTGAACCTATCAAACCTTCATATCTCTGTTGGGATGTAAAAAAATTAGTATATTTTCTTTCTTAACCATCTATTTGGTGTTTACCGTGAATGAGACAGTCACACTAATGGTTAGTGTCACAACTAAAATTTACCATACAGTGCTTAACCCAAGAACAGATGTGGTGAGGTATGCATTAGTGTGACTATCGTTGGTTACACCATGCAGTTCTTAACCATCTCTTGATCACCAATTATAGTCACACTAATGCACACCTCACCACATCTGTTCTTGGGTTAAGCACTGTATGGTAAATTTTAGTTGTTGCAACTTTGCCTTCTCCTCAGAGAGGAGGAACCAAATAAAAGCAAGGCTTCTTGCTGAGTTGGTTGTTCAGCCTTAGAAAACATTAGATGCAACTATGCATAGTTACCTTTTATTCTTGAATGTCAAATCGAAGTATCAACCTATGGGCTCTCCATGTAGCAGACTCAAACAAATATATTGCATAAATAACTAAAGTAAACATCCTAAATAGGTGGGCACAGCATTTATCCAATTAATCAAATAATATGCAGTCAACCAATTGGATAGATAGGCTGTCCTAATCCTAATGATAGGATGACACTTGGGCTGTGCCTTCTATGATGGGACCATCCACATAAACAGTTTTACCTTTTTAGCTGTGGAGCTGTATAGGCATAAGATTTGTGAGTCAAAACTTTATCAGTGATACTTGAAAGCAATGTGTGGGAGCAAGAACCTAGAAATTCCATGTTTCCAACATATTCTAGTCACACCTTTGGTTATACTGACCTTTTAATGGGTTTAGTCCATGGCAATTCTTGAGATGAAGACACCACTGATGCATAATTCTGTCCCCATGATTTGCTGCCCTTACTCTTCATCCCCATCTACACGATTTTAAAAAATAGAAGTAAGAATAAAGTAAGCAAAATCAAGAAAATTCCATGAATACAAACATGAAAATGACACACCTTAGAGTCATTTTTCATTGCCTTCTTCACATGAGTTGGATTGCCACAATCACCATCCATTCTTCTCTCTTTATAAAGCTTTCCTACCTTCATTAGAGTGCAGCAGACCAATTTTGTAAACAAAATTCATAATGGACTTTGTAAACAAATTCATGGTCAATGACCAACAAATAAAATGTTCAGTAGTAAAAATGTTGTTACCACAGTTCCTAAATGTCAACAAATGAACATGCAGCACACGTGCTTGTCGATACTGACCATCCATAACACACTTTGATCAAACTAATAAAGTAGTAAAGACTGACAAATCTTTCAGCCAATTTAAGCCATGAAGGGTATCTTAAAAAGAAATCTTCAAATGCCCCAGTAGTGGATGACAACAACAATTTAGTATCATCAGACCACAGTAGAAAGATAAGCTGCATCCAGAATGGTGACCTTAATTGGATGATCAGTTGACCATCACATATGTCAAATTTCCATGGACATGAAGTAATCTAGCTCTTTGAAAATGTCAGTACAGCATAGAACCTTTGCTATCTTGTTTGATTGCAGTTTGTCCTTTGTAGCAGGAGAATTGTGGGAGTGTCTAAATGCAGAACCAGTGGCCTTGGGCTCCAAATACTTGTTGCTGTGAAGTAGATGACTTCCTGCATCATCATTCCATATTCGAGAACAAGAGGATTCTTTGGCAAGAACCTTTCCTTCATACAGATGAAGGCGGCAATCTTTGCTGGATACAACCTTGTGCTTGCGCAATATCCCAGAGTTCTTGGTGCTAAACTCAGAAGCTTCCTTGACAAAATCATCATCCATTTCCATAGCAGAATTCTGATCAGTGGCATGATCACCATAACTAGTAAAAGATGATCTTCGACTCAATGGACAGCTAGCAAGCTTGTCATGATGATCTGAATTCCATGCACTTCTCCTTGAAACTGACATATCATGATATGGACCATGCGAATCTGAATCCCATTCGCTTCTCCCAGAACCTGACATTTCACGATATGGGCCAAGAGAATGAGACTCAGATTGGTATCTGCTGTGTGCCTGAAGTGGAATCAAATCCTAATTATTAGACAAGTTAATTAGCTAAGAACCAATTCCAAGAAATGAAACAGGAGAATAATGATCGTAATACAGGAGATGACAAAGAGAATGCGACTCAGATTGGTATCTGCTGTGTGCCTGAAGTGGAATCAAATCCTAATTATTAGACAAGTTAATTAGCTAAGAACCAATTCCAAGAAATGAAACAGGAGAATAATGATCGTAATACAGGAGATGACAAAGCTGTTCTGCTTGGGTCCTACTGAAAACCAGGACTCAACCATGCATTGGATTATTCCACAGGAATGGGTCCCACTGCTTTGTCAGTCCAACCTTCCTAGCTAATTTGGCCTCATGGGTAGTAACCAATAAAGTTCCCCAACTAGAATGTACACAGATGTTTGTGAAAGCATCTGAAATATTAGGAAACTCGACAAATTAAAATAACAGTTATTCAATCCATCACTTATCCTGCGTAATTAAAATGGATGAAGCTTATATAAAAACACCAAATGCAGAAAATGAAAATTCATGAATAATGTTAATAGAGTAACAGAAGGTGATTCACCCAGAGCAATCTTTCTCAATAAGCCATGTCGACTAAAACAATTAAAATCATGGCTGCCACAGGAATAATTAAATCCTTCAAATACTCTCTTCTTTCATACCATCACTGTCAAAACATGGAAGCAAGAGGCTTTGAAAGAACGGCAAGCATAGGCTGGACTAAATGGAACATCAGGAGGAAACAATAGCTTAAACCACTTACCTTGGTTTCCTTACAGATTCTTGTGCTATGAGATTTCTGCAAGATTGGATCTCCAATGTAGTATGGTTCTGCCAAATGTGAGAAAAAAAATGAATAAAAAAAGAAGTGAGGCTTGAAGGCTTGTAGTTTTGCAATCAGAAATTTCCAGATAATCAATAAAAATGAAGTTAGCAGAGGTATCATAAGCATCCAAGCCAACAAAAATAAGTAAGAATGTGAAGATTTTCAGTCAGCATCTAACATATCAATAAAACCATTAATGCTGCAGTTAGAAAATCCTTAAATGCACAGATGGTGCATGAATGACAGATGGAAACAAACAGACATAAGAAGTATCGAAAGAAATGGATATTTAAATAAATGGAATGAGCTGCTGTGCAACTGATGGCCTACAAATGCTGCAACCAGATATTCTGTGATTCCATTGTGAGGTAAACAATGGCAATTTGGTAAGGATAAAGTGTATGAGGAAACATTTTCAGACTCTGAAATACTACCTAGCAAGATTCATTACACAACACCATAATCACAAGGAGTTAATGATATAACTAAGTGTTATAAATTACCATGAACTGGATCCTCAATAGGGGAATCAAATGCTCCAGGTGGAAGTGGCTGGAATTCCACACCAACTGGTGGGCCATCTTCACGATGATGCCTCCCAAGCTTCTTTTTGACAGCAGAGATAGCAGGATTTTCAATCTCATCCTGCAAATATAAGTAACCAGATGCCATCATGTATCCCCTGCTCTTTACGCCCTCTGGATTCATCAACGTTGAGGTGTTTTCATGAGATGAATATCTCAGAGGCAATAGTCTACCTTCTGAAGCTGCACTGCTGCCTGAAGAAGTATTGTCAGAATCATAATCTCCAGAATTGATGTGCTGACTCCTATTTTCATGGGCAAGAACTGAAGCAGGATAATCCTGGCCATAAATCCTTCGACTTTCGACCTCCCTAGTGTCACAAGGCCTATATTCCCCCTGTTTGGTGCTCCCGCATGAATCCTGCTTAAGTGCACTGCCATGATCTGGCATAAACCCATTAGAAAGATCCTGTTTTGCATTCAAACTAGATTCTTCTTTCAATAGCTTTTTGTCCTTCAAACGTCTGTGGCAAAACCATCCAGATATCTGCTTCTCTGATAATCCTATCTCCAATGCCACTTGTGCTTTCATAGATTCAGAAGGGTACTTGTGTTCTGGATAAATAAGCAGTTGTCTCAGCCACTACTGGTGAAAAAGCAGCGAAAACATACCATTGCAGTTTTTTAGGTATATACAATCGGGAGATATACTGATAAACATACCATTATAGAATTTCTCTAATGCATGAACCTGTGCAGGGGTCTTCAGCCTTCTTTTCTTGCTTTTCTCAGGAGAGGCTTTGTCCTCTCCAGAGTTCAAATCATTAGATTCTGAGAAGTAAACAAGGGAAGATTAACACAATTTCAAAATAGTGAAGTGCATGACCAAAGGGCAGAATATGGCTGGGAACTGAAAATATCTAAAGTATGTTCAGGTCCTCGTCTTTCTGTATAAATTACATACAACAGTAATGCTAAGGCTGTGTCTCTTCATGCTTGCAGCCTGAAACTGGAATAGCCATTGATTAAATGACTGTCCGTGATGGGAATTCCAAGCCTTTTCCATTGTATGTCAGCATGGCATAAACCTGGAAAGTAACATGGCAACAGTCGACCATCACAATTTTACCAGGAAAAACACGCCAACAATTTTATGGCGATCCCATTCTTTACAGAAATTTCGTGGTGAGGAATCCACTGGCGATCCCATTACTACTAAGAAGCTGCACCATATATTAGATATTATAAGTTCAAGCAATGCGTAACCTGAAAAAATGTCAATACCTTCAAAAAGCTGCATCCCGGTCTTATCAGGTTTGAGGAAAAGCAATATCCAAAAGAAAAATATATCATCATCACCATTAAAAGCTCAATAACATGGGTTGAAAGACATGAATCTTGCCATGCCGTTCCACTCTATCACAAATAAGAACAATTGTGCTCTTCTGCAGCAAGTGCATAATGCGCATTGGATGAATTAAATTGGGGGAAAAGCATTTCCCTTTTTTTTCTTTTTGAATGGTGCAAAAAGAGCAATGATGACCATTATGTACGCGGACATGAATCCTAGAATTTATTTAAAATTTGTTTTGAAATTTCAGCTTTAAAATCCTCTCCTGTGCAATTTTCCAAAACAAAGAGATGAAGCACTGAGCAGGATCTGACCAGAAAATTCCCTCAAAGAGCCAGAACTTCAACATAACGCTCTCAAACTCCAATTTTTGTCAATTAAACCAGCATCCTGTTCAGAAGCCATCTTTCAGCGACCCAATCCAATCAATGAAAACAATGAATTGCTGAAGCCACGAAACATTATCCCCACCAGAAACACCAGAGAATCCGATTCCCATGGATTCAGCCGTTCCTCACCCGGCTACCCCACAGTCGCTGGAAGAGCCATGCAGATCGAGGGCAGGGGGTTCCCCCATTCAATCCAGCGCAATTCTATGGCACTCCACCCAACAATCCATTTGGCAACACCACCAATCTAAAACTACAATGTAATCATCCGAACATCTTGACGCACAGATTAAAAGCAAAAAATTAAAACGGAAACTAAAAAAATCAGAGAGGACAAGGAGAATAAGGCCGACGAAAACCAATCAACCATAAAGATTGCAATTTTCGACCAAGCAACTAAGGAAAGAAAGGAAAATGGACAAAATCAAATCGAATACATGAAACTGCTTGCTATGACAAGCCCAATTTAGAGATGAGAGAGACGAAGATGCATACCTCCTTCTTCTCCCATTCGCAATCGAATCCTTCAAGAGGCTTTCTAACTCTACTTCCTCCTCCCAGAGGAATCTCTCCCTCTCTCTCTCTCCAATGAAGAAGAAGAGGCAGCATCGTCTGGTGGGGGAGAATGCAACCATGGGCATGAGGGACTACATGTTTTAAGACAAAAAATGCCGCTGCTCTTCGCATGCTAAGAGATTCAATACCTGCTTCTCACTAGATCTTCTCATCTGACCGATGAAACCTTGATCGGATCCAATAATCATCTAATTTTGAAATTTTATGTGGACTGGAAAGGAATAATTCATTGTTCATGGCACACCCACTCATTTAAGTGTACAATAGCCTGTCACTGTCAGGAAGAATATCTAGAATCTTTTAAAATTTTACGAGCTGCATTGGATTTCGGGAGGCGGCCTCGATTTAAGATCACGTCTTTCAACGGTTGGGATCTCTGGCAAGCGTGAAGGCCAGCACATGCTACTCGCCAGCCGTGTCTGCCCTGGCGTTGGCGTGGCCACAGTTTTAATTTTGGCAGAAACGGAAAGAGCGAGAAAGGAAGGAAGAGGAAGGGAGAAGAATCGTGCGCGTGGGATTGGACACGCGTCGTCGTCGGCTTGCTTTCGTTTTCCAATGTGATATGATGATCTGACTTTATCTGTACTGGAAGATTTGAAGCTTTAATCTGTCTGAGGGTCAGGGCCTTTGCTTCTGACAGTTGCATTACTCGAAGCAACAACTATAAAGTTTTGAGATTTGACTTTCAAAGCTTTCAACGGCGTGGATTCTTGATTGCGGTCCCGCTTATGTGAAATTACAGCCAAAGTTTCTTCGTTGGAGAGGGCCAGAACCTCAGATCCTTAGCAACGACCGAGATCGGCTGGAAACTTCAAGATTCCCACTTCCCACCCTGCGCTGGAGGCCCTCAGCGCATGCGGAGGGAGGAAAATGTTAAAGGATTCTAAGACGGAAACATTCGCATCGAAGGGCGTGACGCACCACGCGCGCTAAAATAACTGACGTAAATTGAATAGCGTTATGGGTAGCTTTTCACAGGATATACTGTGGTGATCGTTTTTGACGCGGACCGTCTGAAACCTTACGAAAAAAAAGGTTTGCAGATTATATTAAATCTAAAATTTTAATTATTTGGTTGTCTGTATGTAGCTCAGTGCCTATGATCTTAAGATAATTTCACCAGTTAAAACATCCTTTTTCGGGTTCTTTTATAATCAGTTGCTTACGTAATTATTTGATTTCGATGATTTTTTGGTATGAAATGAATGCAGCATGTTTAAAGCTGTTAGCGATGAGATGAATCCAAGGTGCCGTACGGGACCCAGTTTTCTCAACGTTTACAAGTTACCGATTATACGAGAAACTAACTTGACCCAACCAACCTGAATTTTAAATGATTTCGGTTAATATTTGCTTAGCATTGGCTGGTGGAATCTGGGACATGAATTTTAAATGGTTTCCGTTAATATTTTTTTTAGCCTCGGTTGGTGGAATTTGGGACAAGAACCGAATTGCAATTCGGTTTCGGTTGGGTTTGAGGATAGCCCAAACTAGATAACTTGAAGTGGAAGTTTGAACAGAATAATCCTAATCTAATCATTGAACCAAATGTTCTAATCCAAATAACTTAAAATTCCAAATGACCCGAATAACGTAAATGATTTAATTATTTATAAATGAGTAGCAACATAAATAATAATACAATGTTATATTCATAATAACTTTAAATATATAAAAATGACAATTAAATGGATCTTACCTTTTATGTTGGATTAAATTTTAGCATGGACTATTCAATTTTAATTTTAATATAAAATAATTCTTCAATTGCATCATCTTATATGTTGATTTAGATTATGTTTAAAAACTAACATTTTTTATGGTTATTTATCTATTGTGTGAAAATTATTTTTAATATTTGCCAACATTTTGTTAATTAATTATTCATATAATAAATATATTCAATAAAATAATATTTATAAATTTTATTTAAAATATAATATGCATTTATAAGAACCGTTAATTCAAATTGCCAACTGAATTCTCAATTTATTTTCAAACTAAAATGAAATTAATCTAAATTTTATAAATCTAAATTTTATAAATTTTATAAATTTGGTTTGATTTGGGTTAAGATTTAAGAAAATAGATCTTAAAGGGTTTCATTGCTCGAGGAATGTTGCATTCACCAAATGTTATAGCCCAAAATGATTTAATATTAGAGGTGGGAGTAAGAATCTCAAAGCCTCTTTTTTGTTTCTTTAGGCTTCTTACAATTATGTACTTAAATATAAGTAAGTGTTTGGGTTGCACCCAAACATATTCTCTAGATAATCCTAGAAAAAAATCCTGCAAGACAAAAAAAAAAAAAAAAACCAGAGGGCATCGAGAGTGGTCCCAGCGCAAGCACTCTGATGATCAAGTCAGTGAGGGACCTTGATAAACGGTGTAGATAATAAAAAAAGAGCTTTTTTTAAGAGAGTGTATACCTATTGTATTTATAGTTGAACACAAGAAATATGTGCACTCAAGAATATATGCAATCCTTATACAAATGGGATGAAAATTCCTATTTAGAGGAGAATTCTAGAAGAATATGCATCGCTAGTTCTTTTAAGATTTCCTTTCAGGTAATGATTCCGGGGTCTTATGGAACCGCATTATAGTTAGAAGAGACTTTCAATTAGAATAACAATCTTACATGGCATGATGCTATCTAGACAATAGATATCCTGTGTTAGAAATTCCTAACACTAGGTCCCCCCCTCAAGGAGACGTGGTGAAACTCATCTTCTCATTTGCTCTATCTTTTGTGCATGCTTTTATTAGGTTCAATTTACACTTTCGTTATTTTAGTGCCCTTTTGTTCGAACGACACTTCTGCATTCTTTGATGCTTCCGCATGTTTCTGTTTAAATGGTGCTTTCGCGATGCAATAAGCGTAATAAATGATGCAACGCTTAACTTTCCGAAGTCTTATAGTGGCTTTCTATGACACCCTATAATTTTGAGGTACGAGTAAATATGTCTTTTTAGTTGAAATGAATGGTGCATATATATTTATTGAAAATAAGAAGAAATTAGCTAAATAAAGTGATAAAAGCATGAAGAATATGATTAATGATATGTGTCTTATGGTTTATTGAATAAGAATAATGCTGAAAAAGCTATAAAAGTGGTGAAAATGGGGCAAATTGCATGTGCTTCGATACATCGTCACAGCATTGTGGGTGGAGGAGCTTAAAATGCTCCACTAGCCACTCCCAAACCCTATTCTACGTTTTCAGCTCTCCCCCACGTCCCCCATGCTTCAGAAATTCCTTGTTCTTATGTATTTTGATAATTTGAGTTAAGGGAAATGACAACAAAGCGTGCTGCACCAATTTCATACGTGAAAAATGCGAAGTGGAGCCAATTTAGAGAGAGGAAGAGGAAAGAAATTTGGAAAATTCACACTAAAACCAAGTTTTGTGGGATTTGACAGGAGTAAATCAAGAGGTGAGTGATTTCTTCCTATAATTAATGATTTATGCTAGGTGATCCTTGTGAATTTTAGCTTATGAAGTAGATTTATGTTGAATTAGGAAAGGTTGGGTTAGAAATTTGGGGAAAATATAAATTTAGCCATGATTTTAAAGTTGTGATTGTTAATTAGGGCATACTTCATGTTAAAACGTGTTTATCCATCATTAAGAAGGAAGCCCTAAATTGCCTATGTATAGAACTTGGAAATTTGAAAGTCGCCTAACAGGTGTCTGAGGAAAAGATGTTAAGAATGCTATCATACGAGTAATTTGAATAAATGAGCCCTTAATTGCCTTTAAACATGATATAATTTAGATAATTGGGTAAACCCTAGAAGTGCTAGTTTAGGAACTAGAGTTAGAAACTGAATTCTTAAAGAGCTATAGAATGTATTAACATGAAAATGCTAATGAGATATGTGTGGTATGTAGTGGGCTTTTAAGCATTGATTTGGACACAAAATAGCGAAGTTTAAAGCTTAAGAGAATGTGGTTCATCGTATAAAGTTAAGTAGGTTCATTTATAAATGTTTAATTTATGGATTTATGTGGATTTTATGAATATGTATACCAGTACTGAGTTTGACCTCTAGTAAGGTGGTTGAAGTATGTTGTAATGCCCCTCCTTACTGGAGCGTTATTAGTGGTAAATTCAGAGGAAATTCCGACAGAGTCTCCTCTGATTTACCACCGTTATCCTGTATACAATATACTAAACCACAAGAATTATATAACAAGTATGCAAATATAATATGGCCACCTCCAGGCCCTACCATTTGCTACACAAATTATATAACTGCTACCTCCAAAACACACATCACCACAACCCCCACAGACCAAGATCGGTGTTGATCAGGGTACACTGTACCCTAGCTGTCAAATCATATACACCCATACAATAACATGACATGCTTTAAAACTAAGTAATGATATATGTCTCATATATATTCAAAATTCATCCAACCATATACATCATCATACATCCTGAATAGGAGTAAAATCTCTACTGGTGTCACAACTTAGCCCCGCCGCGAGACCCAACACCCTGTTGGGTTTTGTTCTCTGAACTGTTTACTAAAAATTTAAATAAAAGGGTGAATTTGGGCGAACTCAGTAAGCAGGTAATCAAAAAAAATATGACTATAAATGATATAATAAACAACGACAAATAGAGTGATAAACAAAGATGCAAACAGGCAAAACATGTCATGCCATATTCAGGATGTCATAGTCAGTCAGTGGCTAGGTTCATTAAGATCTTAATTTGAACATCTCATTAATTATTTCATACACATATTTATAATGATATCGTATGCATATTTAATCGGTCAATACCAACTCGAATACCGAAACATCATACTGCCCCTTTTTTTTCTACCAATCCATGATTACCTCTTATACCCATATATGCCCCACCATCATCCACACACTCCTCCCCGAGAGGCATACAAACCAGAACACTACCCTTTCACTCTTCAACGTGTCAAGTTTATCCTGGCACTCCCGGCTAGAAGCCTGCCAAGTCCACACAGCCATATTGTTGTATCTAGTGGCACCCCGCCCTCATCACCTCACAAGAGTACCAGTTCTCCATAAACACGCCCACACAAGCTACTCAGGCCAATCATAGCAATTAGGCCACCAAGCCAATAGCAATGCCCGGACGCGCCGGCTGCCCACACAACCGCCCACTGGCCAACCAGGCCACTCCTCGCCACATGGCGGATACAAGTTGTCCTTATGGCCATTATAAAATATATAAATGAGTCACACTGGCTTGGAGCCAATCAGGCGCCAAAATTAAATTTTATCGGCACTCTCGGGGGCATAGAATGTATGTACATAATTTTTTAAATAAAATTCTTATTTGCCATGTTATCAATATTCAATTGAGATAAAAATATTTTCATAGGTTATAAATAATATGAAAAATTTTTGTTCCAAATTTCAGGTCAAAATAATGTAAATTGATCAATTTAAAATTAAAATATGAACATATAAAGAAAAAATGTTAGACAATATTATACAACTATTTTTCCCATAAGAATTTTTACATCAATTCCTCATAATATAATAGAACTTGAGTAAACATTTTAGCTTAAATTAATTCAAAATGAGAAGATTAAAAATAAAGCAAATTGTCAAATGGGTGGGACGTTACTAGCATCTCATTTTCAGGGTATTTAATGTTCATATTTTTTTGAGGGGTCAAACAATGGAATTTGTTCATTAAATTTGATATGATGGTATTAAGTTAGATCTAGTAAACCTTATATTTTTATTTTGGCAAAATACCATCACTAAATGGGTTTTTAATCCACCTCAAAAGGGGTACTTGGTAAGGCGTTCTGTCAGTACACTGTTCATCCGAATTCCATTGTTTTCAATGAAATTTAATTCATGCTAATGCAATACATTAATTATGGTTGCATGGGGCAGATAATGCATATTTAAAATCATGTAACTC
>JAYJMB010056638.1:0-27549 GCA_036873735.1 Pouteria campechiana | reverse complement strand
CTGTGGCAAGTCATTGTGAGGCACCTTTTGGGCCAGAAGAGTAGGCCTAAAAATGGGTAAAACCGTGCAGGCTCTGCGTGCTAGCGGGATCTAGTGGGCCCAAAGCGGACAATACTTCACATTGGCTAGAGTTGAGGGTGTTACACTGACAAAGGCTGCAATACTTAGAGACTGCATCTCTTCAGGCTTAATGAACATATTTTTAAACTAGTGAATGAGTTGGTCAATCAGAAAAGTCTTTATCCAACATTTTCTAAAACCAAAAAGGCACCTTCTTCAAAGAACAGTGCTGTAGGCTTTCTAGCTACATGTGAGTTTCTTAAGAAGATAGCTTTCCAATGAGAGAAATTGGAATGGTTTTTAACATTAATAGAAAGCCAACTACCTCTAATGGGTAGAAGTTTCTGAAGCAATATAAATATAGTGCAGTATTAATGAAGAAGGTTGAGGAAGCTGAGAGAAAAACAAGAACAGAGCTTAAACTAGTAACACCTCTCTCAATCAGATTATGCTTTCTTCTAGATAATCAATCTCCATTGTGCTAATAGACAATGAGCCTAAAGTTCTATCATAATCATATACCTAGAGTCATTGATATCTAATGAGCTTTAATGAGATATCATTTTATATATGAGCTTAATTTTTGTACAAATTAACTTAAGAAAAGAGGCAATGTAATGTGCAACAAGAGTGCTGTCAAATCAACTATGTGAGTAGTGGTGAACTCAAAAAAACTAAATTATATGAGTTATTGAAGAGCTCAGGAAAACGAACAAGTTTTCTTGTGATATTTGAAACCAGTGAGTTTCCTAGTGAGCTCATAAAACTAGAAGAGTGTTGGGAATACTATGTTTATGCCTCCTGGAGTTGGAATTCAGAAGAGTGTCAGGGACACTTGTTCATGCCCCTTAGAGCTGGAACCCAGAAGAGTGTTAGGGACACTAGTGTATTTCTATTATATGGGATATAGTGGAACCCAAGGTACAATAAGTTGTTGCCCTTGGAAGAGTGGATGTAGGGACAGGATTCCCGAACCACTGTAAAAATTGTATTGACAATGTGTTTACTTGCTTGTTCTATCTTTCATGCACTTCACTGTCTTCATTATTTCATCAAGCATAATGTTATCACTCACATTATCATAAACACTACAACTTGTTTGACTTAGGAATGACCAAGATAGTTGAACGTGGAAAGTGAAGCAGTCTTACAATCAAACATGGAATTATGTATATACAACATCACTACTTCCTCTTGGCTCATCAAGTTTTATTTGGCCATAATTCTACCCTTCCCCTCTTGAGCTATTCATTTACATGGGACAAATAGTTGTCACCCTTGGAGGAAAAAGATATATATATATATATATGTGTGTGTGTGTGTGTGTGTGTGTGTGTGGTGTGTGTGTGAGTGATCGTAGATGACTATTCTAAATTCACATGGGTGATTCTCTTGACTAGCAAAGATAAAACATTCTCAATGTTTGATACATTTTTAAAGCTAGTTCAAAATAAGAAATAAATGTTAATTGTGTCTACATATAGTGATCATGGTGGTGAATTTGAAATATAAAATTTATTGACTTTTGTGATGAAAAAGGGATTCACCATAGTTTCTCATCCCCTAGAACTCCTCAACAAAATAGAGTTTTGGAAAAAAAGAATCAGGCAATTTAGGAAATGGCAAGGACCATGTTGAATAAGAGTAAATTGTCCAAAAGATTTTGGATATAAGCAGTAAGTATAGCTTGTTATGTATGGAACAAGTTTATCATAAGAACAATCTTAAAGAAAACCCCATATGAGCTTTGGAATGAAAGAAAACCCAATATCTGACATTTTTATTCCTTTGAATGCTTATGCTATATGCTGAATAATGGGAAGGATAATCTTGAAAACTTTGATCCAAAAAGCGATGAAGCTATTTTTCTCGGTGACTCTTCTAATAGTAGGTCATTTAGAATATATATTAAGAAAATATAGGTCATAGAAGAGTCTATACATGTTAAATTTAATGAAGCAAATAGAAAGGAGTGTGATAGTGATACAAATGAAGCTGCAAATAATATGAAGAAGCTTAAACTGAAAGATCAAGAAGATACCACAAAATGTGAAGATATGCAAAATTTAGACAATGAGGAGGAGGTAAGTATAGGTAGTGTTCTCTATCAACCTCTTATGGATCAAACCTTAAATGATGAAAACTGGATCATTACAATGAAAGAAGAGCTTAAACCACTTTGAAAGGAATAAAGTGTGGGAATTAGTTCCAAAACCAAAGAACATTGATGTAATTGAAACTAAATAGGTATTCAGAAATAAATTGGATGAAAGTCGATTGATTGTAAGAAATAAGGCATGGCTAGTTACTAAGGGGTATTCCTAAGAAGAAAGAATTGACTTTGAAAAATCATATGCCCCTATAGCAAGATTAGAAGCCATTAGAATGCTACTTGCATTTTCATTCTATATTAATTTCAAATTATTTCAGATGGATGTAAAGAGTGCATTTCTAAATGGATACTTAAGTGAGGAAGTGTATTTAAATCAACACCCTAGTTTCAAAAATGATGATCAACCCGATCATGTCTATAAGCTCACCAAAGCATTATATGGTTTGAGACAAGCTCCAAGAGCATGATATGAAAGGCTGAGCAAATTCTTAGGTGATGGTAAATTCAAGAGAGGAAAAGTTGATACTACCTTGTTTATAAAAAATATTGACAATGATATCTTGATAGTTCAAATTTATGTGAATGACATTATATTTAGAACTACTAATGAGGATCTCTATCTAGACTTCTCAAATATCATGCAAGTTGAAATCAAAATGAGTATGATGGGAGAATTAAACTGCTTTCTTGGATTGCCAATCAAGTAAAGAGATGATGGAAACTACATTTGCCAATTCAAATATACTAGAGAGATGCTGAAGAAGTTCAAAATGGAAGAAATTAAGGCAACAAGCACTCTAATGAGCACATCAACAAGGCTGGATAAGGACAAAAAGGGTAAACTTGTAAATCAAAAATAATATCAAAGTGTGATTGGATCACTTCTTTACCTTACTGCATCTAGATCAGATATTCTCTTTAATGTATGCATATGTGCTAGATTTCAGTGCAGTCCTAGAGAGTTTCATCTTATTGCCGTGAAATAAATTTTTAAATATTTGGTTGACACACCAAATCTAGGACTTTATTATCCTAAGGGAATTGATTTTGAGCTATTTGGATACAAAGTTAATAGAAGAAGTACTAGTGGAACCTATCAATTCCTAGGAAATAGTCTAGTATCATGGTTCTCTAGGAAATAAACTATTGTTGCTCTCTCTTCAACAGAAGTTGAATATATAGTAGCTGGTAGTTGCTGTGCTTAATTGCTGTGGATGAAACAACAACTTCTCAACTATGGACTAAGCTATAGAGACATACCCATCAAATGTGACAATACTAGTGTCATATGCTTGACAAAGAACTCTGTCTTACGTTCGAAAATCAAGCATATAGAAAGTAGACATCATTTTATTAGAGATCACTTAGAAAAATATGATATATGTCTAGAATATGCTGATATCTTTACTAAGTCACTGCCTCTAGAAAATTTTCGCAATATTAGAAAAGAATTAAGCATGACTAATATGATCAGCCGAGAATAATATCTTTAATGTTTCTATGACTGAAGTTGAAATACGTAATGCATCACACCCTCACCCTATGTGTTTTGAACATACCACACCAGGGCATATGCGGAACGCTACCATTTTCCTTCTTCTTAAGGGAAATCTTACTATACTCTCACCATTTTCGTAATTTTAAGGGAAATGTCCTGCCTAAAATTCGACAGAGTCTATCTTGTATTATGGACATTCATACTTGCTATACATGTATAAAATCAAATAAAATATACATTTTTATGACTATAATACAACAATTATATCTATAGAATCCCACATATATACTCACAGCTCTGCCCAAGATCAGATCATATAATGATGACAATACATTACCCTGGATTAAAATCCACATACAATCTCATACTTAAATGATTTACTATGACATGCCATACATGATTTAAAATTTTATACAATCATACAATCTCATGATTAAATGATAAAATACGAATTTCAATGGGATTACAATCCCATTACTTTACCATATCTAATCATCTTCAAATCTTGTTCATCCGTCCCAATCCTCAGTTGGGATTCTTTACCTACCTTTCAACTAAAAATTCAACATAAGAAGACATGAGTCTGGGTAACTCAGTGAGTAGGCATAGATAAAATAAAATAATAATTAATCATAACAATATGTTTTAACCCAGAACATGTATTAAATACAACATCATTCAAATTTAAACCATCACTATAACCACATCACATTCCCATCTTATCCTGAGATATACAACTCAAGGCAATCATATCATGAGGCTCATCTGCCTCATTCTATCTATACATATCCTATGCCATTCAAGCATATAATAACATACAATATATTCCGGTACTTCGCATTACATCCAACTATTTTAGCTCAACATAACACAATACACACCATATAGGCGTCTCGTATCACCATATATGCCATGCAGGCACCACATATATCATATGGAATGCTTCCCATTGCATCAAATTATACATTTATAGATTATAGAACTGCAACAAGACTTATGGGATAATTTTTATTCCCCTTTTTCCATATTATCATCACTTTAAACACAATTAGGGAATACACATTATTTCCCATTAATTTCATCATTCATATTGTCATAACATCATACTCAACTTGGGATACTTACTATCCCTATTAATCAAACATACATAACCTCAAGCATATCATATCCGCACCCATATACATATATGAAATAAACATACTTATGCTTATATACATACATCACCAGGATATTCTCAATCCCTTTATATTCAAACATTCATACACAAGAATAAGCTTAAAGACACAAGATACTTCTATCCCCACAATCACCTGGAATACTTTCTATTCCAAACATTCACATGTCTATATCATAAACCAATTCAACTATGAGATATTCTAAATCCCCAAAATTCATTCATTCATTCATCTTATCCGGTAAACACATGATTGCCATCTAAGGGATATTCTCTATCCCTGACATTTATTAATTATAACAAATACACATTGACACCAACATAAGATATCCACAATTCCTCATCCAAAATACACAAGCCCAGAGCAAACATGGGATAACCACTATCCCCATCCATACATTTGAATCACAAAAAAGGGCTGCCTACTTACCTTAGGCCTTTAGCTCCAAACCACTTTTCTCTTGAACTCCGTCTTTTCATCCTTCTTAGATCATCCTATACAAGGCCAATGTCAATTATAATACATCATTTATAGCCAATCTGAGGCTATAATCATCAAACATATGATAAACACCAGTTAACTTAGGGTATCATAAGAAACCTTCTTATTTGACATATTTATCTAATATCTCATGTGATTAGCATTTCAACAACATGTAAATAACTCAATTAAGCTTTTAGGCTATTCAATTCATAGATTACATAGCCTATTCGTAAAAATTCTCTTTAAATCCTAACTAGGGCAAAGCCCAAAACTCAATTTCACTGATCCAAATCACTCCATACATGTTCTAAAACATACTAATCATGTCATTAATCATTTATCCTATGATTAATTTAATAAAATTTAGGAAATCCCTAATTTTTACTATTCATAAAAACCCTAATCATGCCAAATCCAAAATTTCTTGGGCTAAATCACAATAATTAATTCATTAGATCATTCCCCCATGAATTTATAAGCACATATGTTAAGTTAAGACCCAAAATCCACTTTTTCCCAAAATTCCAAAATCTAAAATTTGAGATTCGGTTGAGAAATTGAACTTACCATCACTTACAAGCATAGCCGTCCTTCCCAAATGAAGGACCATGCTCCCAACTCCATGTGGCTCCATCCATTTGGGGGAAATCTGACATTTCTTTAATTTTCTACCATTTTTCATGGTTTAAAAGGGTGAAAATTAGGTTTAACTAAAAGAACATAAGTTTTTCTAGCTAGGCAAGATGATTTTCTAACTAAAATGGCTAGAAATTATATATAATGGGGCTAAAGGAAAAGGAAAGAAAGAACGAGACAAACCAGAGAAGAAATGAGACATAAAAATAGCCAAAAAATTGGTTGTCCCGCATTTAACGCCAACTCACGCTGCGATGTCCACTTCCACACCGCGGCATGGAATGTCACCACCTTGCTATAATTTGATCCCACGCTGTGTCATGGAAAAATCTGCCCACAATGCCCTGTCTCTCTTAGTTTGACATTGCGACATCCTTTTTTAGGCCTCGATGTCTGCCCTATTGCCCCATTTTTTACCTATTTTTTTAATTTTTTTTGCATATTTTTTCTTCATTTATTTCAATTATTTTTTCACATAATAATGGTATAATTTTCATATTTTACACCCTTGAATAACTGAAATTAAATTAAAATTTCAATTGCTTCTTTTTGTAATTTGTTCCATCATACTTATACTTGCATTAATTACTTTCAAACTAAATTTCTTTATTAATCAACATATAATTATCAAAATTTAACACCACGGATGTTACCCAAAATTTTTGATATGCCTTCATAAGACTAGACTTCATCTCAGACGAAGTAAGCCACCTCCATACATTGTTCTATTCTCACTTCCTTTGGATCATAGTTTTCGAGGTCGAGTACACCTCATTTTCTTGGCAGAATCAATTTACAGCTATTGATATCATATCAAAATCTATTTTTAGCATGAGTTATTCTCTCTTTCTTGAAATATCATAGCAATTACCTAGTATTACCCCCAAATTTAGTCTATTTTAATCCCTAACTAACAATCTTTCTCTACACTACAACGATGAAACAACTTAGGGAAGGGCATTTAGGAAGAAGATATGAAAGGCAGACTAACAAGTGGTGGAAATTGAAGCACCAAAGGATGTTTCTTCATGTCTCTTTATGAAATGATATTACTTCTGTTCACAACAAGGTTCCAGGTCACCCATCTCATCAGAAGTATTTCTCTTCAGGATGTGGCTCTCAAGAATATAATTTATATCTCAACCACATTGCCCCTACATCCAACTTCATCATCGGTTGAGGCTCTTAAAGATAGGGGAAATGATGCTCCAAGTGCCTCATTAATCATCTCTTTCCCCTCTTCCCTTGAAACTTTGTATCACTCATTGGAATACAAAGTTCTCCACCCCCCTTGCTTTGCCTGCAGTCTAACACACAACCTCTCCTGCACTTAAACCATACGATGTGTTGTTTTTATCTGTGTTTGTAGCGCTGTTAGTACTGAAGTAAAATGAAGTGGTTTCATTATTTTCAAGCTGCTTCAAATCTATGTGTGCGTTTTGCAAGTGATATATATTTTTTTGATTATGAAAAAAAGGGGGAGAAAGAATTTACAAATTATCTCAAAGGGGAATGCAAAATGTGTAATCTTAAAATAATTAGTGGGAGAATACATACAACACTAGTCAAGGAAAATAATAGAAAAAGGCAACTTAAGGAATGATTAAACTTTGCAAAATATTTTTATTAGACTATATACATTTAGGGAGAGATTATCTTTTATGAGATAATTTTTAATCAAGTTTTTTAATCATAAAAAGGGGGAGAATTTTAGTATAAATGCATGATTTTGATGAAAAATAAACTTGATTAAAGATTATATATTAATGGTTATTGCCAAGTATTTATCATGTAGAATCAAGTTGCAGACCTCACGGACAAATGAACATAGAAAAGCCATTTCAAGGCATCGATCTGTCTGTCTATAAAGACAAATAGCTTGGGCTAGTGTAGAAGCAAAAGACAAGGTACCGCTATAAACAAAGCTCAATTAAAAAGGAATTAACCGAGTTTCCATTCATCTGTCAAAGTAGAGATTATATTTGACGAATGTAAAACAATGTACATACAATAGACTTCATTTGTCATAAGTGAGTCATAGTCGAACAACTCACCAAGCCAATGATCATCTATTAAAAACATACAAAGGCTAAGAAGTAGATTTTGTCTAGCAAAGTAGTGGAGTGCCTCTAAATTCGTCTACTACCTGCAATAGACAATTCAACAGACAAAAGGATAGTTTGTCTGTGCCTCAACAATTCGTTTGTTAATTATGATGAACAATTTAATAGATGAAGTGCTAAAGATACAATTCGTTCGTGCTCCTATAGTTCGTCTCTTACTTGCAATAGACAATCCAATGGATGAAGTGCTGAAAAGATAGTTCATCTACGCCTCAACAATTCGTCTGTTACTTACAACAGACAATCCAATAGCCGAAGTGTTGGAAAGATAATTCGTTTGTGCTTCTACAATTCATCAGTTACTTATAATAGATAATCCAATAGATGAAGTGATAGAATGATGATTCGTCTATACCTTCATAATTCGTCTGCTACTTATCATGGACAAACTAGAAGACAAAGGGACTTTGTCTGATGAATAGGTGGACAAATACTTTATCTGTCATAAGTAAAGACAAGTAAAATTGAATTATTGGTATTTGTCCAACATTAATGACCCCCTTTCCATATTGATGAAAGAATCAACCATTGTAGCAACTCTTCGACTGATACTTATTAAGAATCAGAAAATCATCTTCTCTAAGGTCAACACTGTAGGCATTTCAGTAGACGAGGATTAAGCAGAAGTCAGAGAATTCAAATTAGCTAATCAGAATAGTCTTCTATCATTAATGGAGTTTACCTACCATCAACGATAGGAATTTAAAGCAGTTATAAATGTAGCATTGTTGGATCAAGAAGAGACATCAAAGAAAATATTCAATACCCTCTTGAGAGCATTTCTGAACCAATCTAAAACCTTTTACATCTTTCAAGAGTCGTGAGCCTTGCATTCAAACCTTCCTCAACTTTCTTTGAAGGCTTCCAATCACCTTTTGGGAAGATTATTTAGTTCTACATTCAATATTAAGAAATCTTTTCCTATGCTTATTGAGAAGTATCTGTGCTTTAACTTTCAATATTCATTTATTATAATTCCCTTGAGCTAGTGGTTGAGACTAGACTCAAGAAGAGCTGTGATTGTCTGAGTATAGACAAGAGCTATTTACACCCCCTAGAGGTGGAATCTAGAAGCGTGTTGGGAGCACTATGATCACGCCCCCTAGAGATGGAATCTATAAGAGTGTTGGGAGCATTGTATTTATGCCCACTAGAGCTAGAATCTAGAAGACTGCTGGGAGCACTACAAATATGCCCCTTAGAACTAGAATCTTGAAGAGTGGAGGGTGCACTTTTGTAGTTCTTCTCTTGGAGATAGTGGAACCTAAGACACTAAGAGAGGAGTGTTCTTGGAAGAGTAGAGTAGAGTGTATTCTCGAACTACTATAAAAATCCCTGTGTCTTATTTATTTGTTCATTGATTGAGTGATTAGATTGATTGCTAGAGGGACATTTGATTCTAAAGGGGTTAAGCAAAAATTTTAAGTAACCAATTCACCCTTCCCCTCTTGGGTATTTACCTAAGCTTCGGGACCAACACTATCTCTAGGTCAAGATAGGCTAGTGTTGTAATTACACAATGCTATCTAAAGCCCACTTCCTTGCACTGAAATTGCATATGCTCAAATAGGAAGTAGACCTGCACCTAAAGGGGTTAGTGTGAGCAATTAGATATTCACTAGACATGGTCACTAACTTAATGGAAGACCTAATGCATCCCAAACGACAGGTTGTATGGAAAAATAGGAATCCAAGCAAGATGGAAAAAATAAATGGATTGTGCAAGTATAAAAAATAGATGATAGTGGAAGCACACAAGTATACAAGTCAATAAGCATGTGAGGATTTTAGTGGTTCGGGCCCCCTTAGTTTTGGGTCCCATAGGCTTGTTGGCTTAACCCATGAGGGGAGGGGTGAATTGGGTTTACAAAAATCTCTTGCTTAACCCTATCTTAACTAACTTTCCTCTTTTTTGTGCCTTTATAGAATTTGTATTGAGATAAATAATAAAGCAGTGAAGTGCAGAGAAGTAAAGCAATCAAACACAAACAACACACACAATATTTTTTCAGTGGTTTGGGCAACTGTTCCTACTCCACTCTTCTAAGAGCATGCCTCTTATGCCTTGGGTTCCACTATTTCTCTATAGTGAAAATACAAATAGTGCACCCAATACTCTTGTAGATTCTAGCTTTAGGGGGCATAATAAACTAACAAGCTATTCATGGGACACACTCGAACGAACACTCACTTGTTCTTCTTGATTCCAGCTCAAAGGGGCATAAACTAGTGTCACCTCACTCTTCTAGAATCCATCTCTAGAGGGCATAAACATTTAGCAATTTGGTTGTGAGACACACTTCAACAAACTAGAATTGCTCTTCTTAACTGTAGTGTCTAATACCAAGTTAAGGCAATACAAATAAGAGCAATAAAGAAAAATACACTTTTACAAGTGTTTCTTGGTGAGCTCAAGGGAAGTCTTGTTGTCTTTGATTTGCTATCTTAGTTGCAGAAGATCTTCTTGTTGTATTTGTTGAAGAAGGCCTTGGATGAAGATATGGAATTTCAAAGCTTTTGAATAGATATGTGAAGGTTTAAGCTCTTGACCTTAGGGATGCAGGGAATTTCTTAAATGTTAAGGCTCAATTCCAACTTTTTCAACACTTGAAACATCCCTTCATTTCTTCTTAAATAGATCTTCCAAAAACTAGTCCATTGGAGTTGATTTGGTTGTATGACATTGCTTTGCAATGTTTAAATTTTTGACCATTAGGATCGGTAGGCGGTACTACAAGTGGCTGTGCTCAAGGTAGTATGGCAGGCGGTAGGGTGAATTGGTTGTGGTTAGTTTTCTGGCGAAGCTCCCAAACACATGTTTTTGTCCATTCACAAGCAGTACTACAGGCAGTAAGCGATATTTGCTGTGCTCTCTAGGCGGTAAGGTGTTGGCGATATGGGAATGCTAGGTGGTTATGCTACTTCATTACTTTGTATGGTCAGAAGTACTTCATACGGTATGAAAAATTGCTAGGCGATAGGTGTAGGTAGTATGGGAATGCCAGGTGGTATGTTGTCTTGCACTTAGAAATTTTTGCACTTTTTCCACTTCGTTAAATTGATATTTTTCATTGTAAATTTAAAAATGATTATCCACATGAAATTTGCATAAGTTGAGAAACATGGATATATACTTTAAATCATCTTTGTATATTTCTAAGATAAAACACATTCAAGCACAATTGATGTGATCCAAGATATTTCCAATATGACAAGCCAGATTAAATGCATTATGGATCATTAACTAATTCTTTATGCATATAAAAAGATATCTTTATGAAGCACATATTTTCATCTTAAAAATTATAAATATGATTTAACACAACACAATATGATAAGCCAAGTTAATGTAATATAGATCATAATGATTTCTTCAATCATGATCTTTCTAAACTAGGTTAATATAATATGCTTACACAAATAATACCCTAATAATGCTCTAATATACGAAGCATATTTGTCTACATTTCAAACTTCCTAGACTAAAAGCATCATTAGCATAAACCAAGTCTAATACAAGTTTTGTTATCATCAAAATCATACATATAATCCTAACACTTTGGCACCTACTCCACTCTCCAAGGTATCCCTACCCTTGGGTTCCAATAAACCTGTTGGCCCCAAATTGCTTTTTACCACTTATTATGCCCAAAGTATAGGTTGTATAGCCAAACAGGAATCCAATCACAATGGGGAAAATAAATGGGATGTGGGAGTGCAGAAAATAGATAGTAGTGGAAGCACACATGCTCACACAACAAAAAGAACACGAGGAATTATAGTGGTTCGGGCACCCTTAGCACCTACTCCACTCTCCAAGGTTTCCCCAACCTTAGGTTTCACTATCAATGTGTGAAATCACACCTCCCTTGGCTTTTAGAGGTCACTAAGAACTCATACAACCTAGTTTCCCATGAGCTAACCAGAAACTCATACAAAGTGGTTTTCTTTTGAGCTTACTAGCAACTCATACAATGCTAGTTTTCCTTTGATCTCACCAACAAACTTATACAATCTGGTTTTTAGAGCTTACCAGTAACTCCATCTTTCAAATACAAAATGTGTATAAATAAACTATCTCTAACTAGGTTTAAATGTACACATATTTAAGCTCAAGAATAATGAGGTATATAATAAACCTCATTGTGCTTTCATTCTCCTCTTAGATGTAAGTGATGCAGCTTTTAGCTCTCTGAACTTGGTAGCACGTTGGAGTGATTATACCTTCTAAAGACTTGAGTATCTTGTGATTGATTCCTGTTTAATCCACTTGAAATCTATTTATTCTTCATTTAAACTTCTATTTATAATCTTCCAAGAGTATTTATTTGTTAGTGATTACTTCTGGCAATTTTTTGACTGTTTCAGATTACATTTCATATGCTCAACATAATCAGCCTTATAAGCATGCTTAAGAACTTCTAAAGTTAAACTTTAGAACTTTTGAAGGTCGATTGCTTGTTAGTTACCATTACCATATTTAATTTTAGAGCTTTTGAAGCTCTCTTTCAGACATTTTGAACTTCACCTCGGCATGATCCTCGATCAAATAATGCACTTTAGATCATTTGAAGTTAATCTCTCAAAGTCTAAAGTTCCTTCTAAATGCAAACATTCCCAAGATCAACTTTTTCCCTTATGAAGCTTATGCTAATCATTTGAAGCATACTCTGAAGAACTTCCTTGCTTTTGAATTAACATACTATGAAGCTTTCAGACATAGCTTTTAGATCTTCTGATGACTTCACATGTTCTGAACTTAACTTCTGAGATCCTCAGGCTTGAAGTTCACCTCTAAAGCTCCTGTCCACCATCTGAAGCATCTTCTAAAGTTACTCTTAAGCTTCAGCTTACTTCTGAAACTTCTCCTTCTCACTGAAACTTTTTTTTCTTCGTCTTTTTCTTTTGAAGCTTCTTCTTACCTCTGAATTCAAAATATTCCCTCTCAAAAATTTTGGATGTAATTTTGGAACTTCTAAAGTTGCTTTAAAGCTTTCAGACTTAGTTTTTGTATCTTCAAACTTGGCTTTCAAATTTTCTAAACTTATCTGCATCCTCTAAAAGTTTCTTCTGAATTCAATAATCTCAGTAATATGTCATTAGCTTAATTCAAGTCATAAATAAGTTTTGTTAATCATAAAAACTAAGCACCTAGGGTCAACAAAACTATGTGGAATCACACCTCCCTTGGTTTTTAGAGATTACCAAAAACTCATAAAACCTGGTTTCCCGCAAGCTAACCGAAAACTCATACACACTGGTTTTCCTTTGAGCTCACCAGAAACTCATACACTAACTAGTTTCCAAAGCTAACTAGAGCTCCCCTTAATTAGGCCAAAGTGTACATAAATTTAGGCTCAAATAAAGATAAACAATAAACCTCACTATGCTTTCATTCTCCTTTGAAATGATATTGATTTTGCTTTGAAGTTCTCTGTTTGTTGAAGCCCCTTAAAGAGAATGCACTTTTTAGAATCTTGAGTTCTTAAGATTGAATCATGTTAATGCACTCAGGTGTCTATTTTTTTTTCTTCATTGGTACTTCTATTTATAAATTCCAAAACCATTTTAGCCATTGCAACCACTTTTGGTATGCTTTAGGCTTTTTAAAATAACTTGTTGTTTACTTCAATGAAACTGCCTATTTACGACTTTAGAGTTCTGAAGCTAAGCTTTAAAGCTCTGAAGATCAGGTTACCATTGTAGCTTTGCTTTAGACCTTTGATTTTAGTCTTCTTTCCTCTGAACATTTCTTTGAAGGTTTGAAGGACCTAACCTCTACCAATGGCTATATTTTTCAGAACTCTAAAGTTTGGGGTGCAACCATTGAAGCTTCCTTGAAAAATCCAGAACACATTATTTGAATATACAAGCCTCTAAAGATCTCTTTGAAATATGAATGTTTCCTTTCAAACTAACGTAACCTCTGAAGCTTCCTTGACTTTAAGCATGCCCCACTTCCATCCTCTGAAGCATCTTCCGATCGTCTGAACACTTCCTCTGGAATTCCTCCTTTTGAATGTTCCTCTAAAGCCTGGAATGCTTCTTCTAAAACTTCTCTTGGACTTCGAAGCTTCTTCTTTCCCTCTGAATTCAGAGTGCTCCTTTTGAAACTTTTAGATGCCACTTCTGAACTTTTGAAGCTTCCACTGAAGCTTTTGAACTTCCCTCTAAACATTTCTGCATCCTCTAAAAGTTTTTTCTGAATTCAAAAATCTCAACAACATATCATTAACTTAAATCAAATCATTTAACAAGTTTTTTTAATCATCAAAACCAAACATCCAAACTCAATAAGAATGAACTCCTAATAATGCAGTTATGTGGACACCAACTACAAACCATGTGTAAAGGCTATGTACTATGTCAACTACCTTGAAACTAGTGCTATAAGTACACCACCTAGGTAAGGGGGAAGAAGACTAATTCCCATTAGAGACTAAACTAGAGAAGAGGAGGTTGCCTTCAATTTATTTCACCTAGCCATCCCTCCCTCAATCTTCATCTTTTTTCTGCTCCTATTACATTGTGCAGTGTTTGACTTAAGTATTAGAGTGGGTACCTTGACTAACATCCCAAGTGTTCTATCCTTTTTCTTGTAGGTCCTAAGCCATTGGGATTAGGAGAAACTTTCTCACTAAGTTATTAGTTTATGTGCATGTCTTATGTTTCTCATCCTCAAAACATCACTACATTCCATTAACAATTGGTGCCCATTATGGGGCCTAAAAGTCAACACATGACAAACAAAGATAACCCCATTGTAGGAAAAAGGGGAATGGAAAGCATCCTTGTTGGTCCCATTCAAGTGGTAGCTCGAGACGGGGGGCAAGGGAGGGGGTGAATTGAGTTTTTAAAAATATAATAGACTCTGATATTTTTATAGTGGTTTGGCCCAACTTGGCACTTACTCCATTTTCTGAGTTAGCCTTTCTTGCTACACTAAAGTTCCACTTAACACCTTTTAGTTTTCTTAAGCTCACTAACAAACTTCTTATAACATTGGTTTTCAAAGCTCACCAACAACTTTTACAATCACCTAGCAAGTCTCCTTACTTGTTGTAATCACCAATATAATTAGCAAGCCACTTGCTTTCTGTAATAAATAACAAAAAGGATTGTAAAAGAATATACCTCTTACTTAGGTAGAGTGTACAAATTGAATGCAAAAGTAACAAATGTAATATACTTGAGTATGACTATTTCAATTTCCAAAGAAGTTACAGAAGAATAAGCTTTAAATGCTGTTTTGGAATGTTGCGTAGTGTAGTTTAAAGAATGTTGGAAGAAAAATTTAAAGCTTGAAGTAAATGCTCTTTGAGTTCATTTGATAGCTTCTCTAACCACTAGAATGTCCCCATTTACACCTCTTATACTAGGATTCAAAATTTGCCCATTGTGGTAGGCGGTGAGCATTGAATGCAAGGGAATGTTCAAAATTCTGATTGTTGAAGAGTTCTCATCGCTTCATACCATCTGAAGTGAACACTTCAGCACGTTTGAAATGGAAGAGAGTGCTTCATCAAAAGTTTGCACTATCTGATGTCATCGTAGCTTCGGTTCATCTAAAAGCACTAACTTTGGACCTTTTGAAGTGGTGCAGCTTGTGCTTCTTGCATCCGACTCAAATTGACTTCATTTGAACTACTTCACAACATTTGAAGTAAGTTCTTCAAAATGTCTAAGGTAATGTGAATGACTTAGCCATGCTTCTTTGAACTTTATTACTTTTGATATTAGCTTGGGAGCATCTGAAGTAAAACTTTAGCACTCTGAAGTAAAACTTCTTGAAGCTTGCTTTCATAATGTTTGAAGTTTGTTATTTCCAAACTTTTATAGTTTCAAACTTTAGTGATGTGTAACTTTCTTTACGTCTAAGGTTAGGCATCCATCCTTATTTACTTTAGTAGCATGCTTCACCACATCTGAAGCACTTTTAAAATAACTTTGAAGCTCTTGTTTGATGCCAGACATATCCTTCAACTGTAGTTTGGCCTTGGAAGCTTGGATCATATGTCCAAAACACTTTAGGAGTTGTTCCAGACTTAGTTCATATGTCTACAGTCCTCATTCTTCAAACACATTGAACTTCTTTGTATCCTAAGTTTGTCCTCTTGATTTTAGACATGTTCTTGTATGTTCGAGATTCTCTTTTAAGTTTAGTGTCATTCTTCTTGAGCATTTACATTTTCTTCATCAAAATCAAGCCAAGTAAATGAGGTTTGGACCAACATTTTGCTATTTTTGATGATGACAAAATATTTGAGTGAATTATCTTTCTCTAAAGATATTCTAATAACTCTTCTTGAATGAATGCATTGCTCTGCTACCTCTCCCCCTTTTATTCATAATAAAAAAGGCTCAAGGGAAAGGAGATGAGCATGAATAAGAAGATGCAGAATATAGAGAATATATAATCATGGCATACAAAAGATTTCATTTCATTGAATTGCATTCCATTACAAAAAGAGTTACAAATAGAACAAAGATAAGTACAACAATCTATTGGGTTGTGGAGGGAGGTTTTGATGAAGGAAAATGGTTAGTGTGAGAAGATGTGTTGCAAATGGAGAATGGAAAGGATGAGTAGAGAGGTGGAGGTGTAGGATGGGTGGTGTTGTTGCTGCTCCTCTCTTCTACTCTGACATTCTGCTCTCTTCTTTCTGATCATCATGGCGCATTAGTGTGAGGGCTAACTTGAGTTTAAGTCCTGATCACCAAAATGAGGGCTAACTAGAGTCCAAGGCTATTGGACTTATGTAAAGATGATCCATTCTTTCTTCAAAGTTAATGTTTGAACATTTTAAGAATATAATAGCTCTTGTAGATGCCCATTCAATCATCTGATTTTTGGCTTCATGTAAGTCAACTGCAAGGTCTTTTCAATATAGAGTTTGAATCATGTCTTTATTGGCATATCTTAGTCTTCTATGCCATAATAATGACTCATCATGACTAATAAGGCAGTTGGCTTGAATGTCACACAAGTCTACAACATACACATTTCCATGCCTCTTGCCTAGAAATACAACCAAGTTGGACTGATCTAGTATTGAACGAACATGGGATTCGAACATAACCCTATAACCGCTATCACGGAATTCGATAACACTCAGAAAGTTATGCTTTAATCCCTCAACTAATAAAATATAAGAAATAACAATAGAGTGTGATTGACTGACCTTACAAATACTACCTACTCTACCTTTTCTATTGTCTCTGAAGGTTACTGTTCCACCATTCTTAATGAACAGTTGCTTCTCTCCTGTCATATGTCTCAAGCAACCACTGTCAATGTAACACATGTTGCTCCTTGTGGCTTGCAATGACAAGGTTAATTTTGATACCCGTTTGTGAATGCGTCCGGGGGAGGGGGGGGGGTGGTGTTATTGGCAAAAAATTTTGGTACCCATTATTTCCTATATGCCACTAATATTACATTTGGAGACTATAACATTTACAACTTTTGCAACATCTTTTGGAACCCAAATCAGGTTCTATTTGGGTCTATGCTTTAATCTAGAGTTGTTATTCTACTTTCTTTGTTGCTGTCCACCTTTTCTCTTAGGTTTCACTCTTAACAAGGTGGAAGTCAAGGTTTTCTTAAGGGTAGTATTTTCAGCCTTGACTTGCTCAAGTTCACTAATGGTGGATTTATTATTCTTGAGCTTATTATTTTCATCTTTCAATTTGGAGCACTCATTGGCCATTTTAAACTGCTCCTTCTTGGTCTCCTTGTATTTAGTTTTTAAAGCTTTGAAATCAACATATAAAATTTCTAATTCTTCTTGAAAACTAGGAGTTTTAAGTTCAGAGATTACTTCATCTTCATGGATGACCATGAAGATAATTCAGGTGTGATGATCTTCTTGGCCTCCTCTCCTTAGTGGCAATTTACTGAATTTTGCTTCATGTTCTTTTTCTTCACTTTCACTAGCATTCCCATATAACATATTTTGTAGCATTGCTTCTTCTTCTCAAATTTCTTATTGCTAATTTTGTTGTTGTTCTTCTTCTCATTGTAAGAATTGTATTTCTTCTATTGTTCCCTGTGCTTCTTATCAAGCTCTAGTCAGTCAAACCTCATATGCCCAAGTTTGCTGTAATTGTATCATGTAGGGACTTCTTTATTCTTGTCTTTATTTTTGATATTTATGGAATTGCTTCCAGCCTTCTTCTTGAACATGGACTTGAATCTTCTATTTAGCAATGCCATGTCTTTGTCTTTAGCTCCACTTATTGAAGCTTCACTTTGAGAATCATAATTTGATTCAACTCTCAATGCTACTAATTTCTTTCGCTTGGTTCTTTATGGGCTTTTTGCTTCATCATCACTTCATGGGTCATAAGCGAACTCATCAACTCTTCAACTGTCATTTTGCCCAAATTCTTAGCCTCCTGGATGACTATGATTTTAGGCATCTCGTGCCTTGGGAGGGATCTTAAAATTTTCTTCACATGTTTTGATTCCTCATACTTCTCTCCCAAACTTTTTAGGGAATTTCTGATTCCTACATCTAGAAGGATTCATATTCTTGTACAAGTAGATTTATTTTGGTCTCCTTAACCTAATAAGTACCTTCATGTGTGACTTGTAATTTATCCTAAATTTCTTTTATAGAATTGCACAATGAGATCTTCTCAAACACAGATGAAGACGATGCACAATAAAGGTATTTCTTTACTTTGGCATCTCTTTACACTACAAAAATGTCCTCCATAGTGTATTTATCTTCCTAGTTAAGGACAACTTTGCCATCTTTGATTATTTGCCACAACTTGAGTCAATGGCTATCAAGAAGTTTTTGCATCTGCATCTTCAAATACCTATAGTTGGTACCATCAAAGAATGAGAGTCTGGAAGTTGACTGTCTTTAGGCAAATGTGTTGTGGAAAGTGTTGGCCATTGGGATCTCTTCAAAAGTTAAAATATCCACAAATCAAGATTAACTAATGAAGCCTTCTCTGATACCAATTATTAGTCCCATTTAAGTGGTAACTTAAGAGGGGGGTTGGGGGGGTGGTGGGTTAATTGAGCTTTTTAAAGTTTATAGCCAAATAAAATCAAAGTGCTGAAAAGAATAAAAAATAATCACACCACATAATAGACACTAGTGTTTTTATAATGGTTTGGCACAACTCGATAACTACTCCACTCTTTGAGTTAGCCTCTCTTACGCACTCAAGTTTTACTAAACACTTGTTGGTTTTCTCAAGCTCACCAATAAACTTCCTACAACTATTGGCTTTCAAAGTTCAATAATAACTTTTATAATTACCAAGCAAGTCGCCCGACTTACTATAATCACTAATACAACTAGCAAGCCCTTTGCTTTCTATAATAAATAATAGAAAATATTGTACAAGAATATGTCTCTTACTTAGACAGAGTGTACAAATTGAATGCATAAGTAATAAATGTAATACATTTAAGTATGAGTATTTTAATTTCCAAAGAAGTTGTATAAGAATAAGCTTTGAATGATGTTTTGGAGTGTTGCATAGTGGAGTTGAAAGATTGTTGGAAGAAAACTTTAAACCTTGGAGTAAATGCTCTTTGAGTTTGTTTGATAGCTTCTCTAACCACTGGAACTTCCCTGTTTACTCTTCTTATATTAGGGTTCAAAATTTGCCCATTGTGGTAGGTGGCGAGCATTGAATGTTAGAAAATGCTCAAAATTCTAACCATTAAAGAGTTCTCACGGCTTCATACCATCTGAAGTGAAGATTTCAGCACATTTGAAATGGCAAAGAGTGCTTCATCAAAAGTTGGGATTGTCTACTGCCGTCGCAGCTATGGTCCATTTGAAGCACTAACTTTGGACCTTCTGAAGTGACGTGGCTTGTGCTTCTTGCATCCGACTCAAATCGGCTTCATCTAAAATGCTTCATAATATCTTAAGTAAGTTCTTCAAAATGTTTGAGGTGGCGTGAATGACTTAGTTGCACGTCTTTGAACTAGTACTTTTGATATTAGCTTGGGAATGTCTGAAGCAAAACTTTAGCAAGTTTGAAGCTTGCTTTCATAATGTTTGAAGCTTGGGACTTAGTTATTTTTGAGCTTTTATAGTTCTAGACTTTAGTGACGAATTGTAGGCATGTTTTAGCACGTCTAAAGTAAGTTCTTCATAATTTATAAAGTGGCATTAGCTTTCTAGTGTCATAACTTCATGTTTAAGCACATCTGAACTTGGCTTTGCATCCAACCTTGGCTTCGTAATGTCTGAAATGACATGTTGTTCTTATGAAGCATGTTTTGAAGTACCTTTGAAGCTTTCTTTACATTTGAACTTGGGCATCTATCCTTATTTACTTCAGCAGCATGCTTCACCACGTTTGATGCACTTTTAAAATAACTTTGAAGCCCTTTTTTGATGCCAGACATATCCTTCAACTATAGTTTGGCCTTGGAAGCTTGGATGTTACGTTTGAAACACTTCAGGTTTTGTTCTAGACTTAGATAATGTATCTACAATCCTCATTCTTCAGACACACTAAAATTTTTTGTATACTGAGTTTGTTCCTCTTGATTTCAGATGTGTCCTTATACATTTGAGATTCTCTCTCAAGTTTAGGGTCATTCTTCTTAAGCATGTACGTTTTCTTCCTTTGAATATTAACATTGGTGGATCTTGTCTCTGATATTAACTTCACTATCCACTCTTCCAAAGTTACTTCTCTAAATATGATTTATACATGTATCACTACACACTTAGGAATGTAATTATTAGTACCTTAATTATTTACTCATATATTTTTGTTCATCATCAAAACTCAGCTAGTTAATCACATTCATCATCAAAATCAAGCTAAGAAAAGGAGGTCTGGATAAACAATCATATCCCCTAAAGAGCATACTACTAGAATCTTACCTCATAATTGAGGGTCAATCCACACAATCAATCCTAATGTTGACTTGCAACATACCCTACCTGAACTCTTGATGTATCTAGAAGTTAGAATGGATAGATGCCTAAAGGATTGATCAGCCAAACTAGAGAGGTGGGAATTAGGCCATTGATCTTGACCCCCTAAACCAAGTCAATATAAATGAGGTGAATGGGTAATGGGAGCTTACTATGCAAATTTCCATTATCCATGATGCACTAGAAGACCACAACTAGAACCAATAAGAGCACTCAATTGCTACAAGCCATCTAAGTTGACATGACAACAACTTGGAATGGCAAAACATCTTCCCTAAATGAAGTCACCACACTATTGGTCCCTTGCACAATGGTAGCTCGAGAGGGGGGGGGGGGTGGGAGAATTGAGCTTTTAAAACTTTTAGCCAAATTAAATGATCTAAGTGCTAAATGAATAAATAGAATAAATTGCACAACATACAGTACAAGATTTTTATAATGGTTCGGCTCTTCCTGGGTTCCTACTCCACTTCTCTGAGACAGTCTCCTCTACTGATCTCAGGTTTCACTAATACTTTGATTAACTTGATTAAATACATGTTGGTTTTACAACAAGCTCACCAACCAACTTACTAGTTTTCCAAGATAACTAGAAAATTTTACAACTTGTTGGTTTTCAAAGCTCATCAATAAACTTGTACCCTTTCAGCAAGTTTTTTACTTGCTTATCTCAATAAATAAATACCAAGCACTTTGCTTATGTTACCAAATACAAAATGAAGTGTATAGATTAATGCCTCTTACTTAGGCAGACTTGTACATAAAATTTTGAACTTTCATTTAATGAATAAGTAATGAGAGTAAAAGATTCAAACTCCTTGATTGAGAAGCGATTTAGGTTTTGAGAGCTTCTCATAGAGATGTTGTCGTTGGAGTTGAACTTTGAAGGAAGATTTTGAATGCTCTTCTTGTATTTCTTGTATATTCAGTGATATTCAATTATTGTTTTCTTTTGCTTCTGAATCTCTCTTTTATAGGTTGAGAGAATTTTTTCCGTTGCTAACTTTGGTGGACATTCAAATGTTCGAAAATATTTTTCTTCACCTTACACTTTATCTGACGTCTGACTTTACTGCAATCTAGTATTAGTTTGCTACTCTATCGCAGACTTTTCTCAACGTTCACTTTCCTATCGGATGCTCCAAAGTTACTTATTTAGTTACTCCAAAGAGAAGAGTGAACAAATGATGTCTTAATTGATTTTGAATGTTTTGATTAATTTTCTTTAGATTCTCCAAAATTATAGTAAGCCTTCTTGATTGTAACAGTCCTTTGTAGAGAAGAGTTTAGATTTTTTAAACTTTTAATATTTCAAAAAGGTGACTCTGAAGTATTGTTTAATGACTCTGAAGCTTGGTTATTATCTTTGAAGTGAGGCTTTGGGGACTCCAAAGCAGCTCTCATGAATTCTAAAGTTTATTTGAATTACTCTGAAACATGACTCAAAGTCTCCGAAGCATATCTGTTTACTCTAAAGTATAACTGATTAACTTTGAAGCTTGTTCTATTGTTTTTAAAGTGTACTGTGATAACTCTGAAACTTCCATGATGACTCTGAAGCATACTTGATGATTCTGAAGCTTGTCATAATGATTCTGAAGTATGCCATGATGACTCCAAAATACATTGTGATGACTCTGAAGCTGTTCCAGTTAAGTCGGAAGCTTGTTGTGATGACTTCGAAGATGCTTCTATTAGCTCTAAAGCATGTCTTCAAGACTTCAAAATTTCTGTTTTCTTGTTATAAGTATACGTGAAATTTATATACTTATTTTTAAAGAGCATTTACTTTGTTTCTTCCTTTTATCATCATGAAGGTTATTCTCAAGTTGAGTATGAGTTAATATTTCTATAACATACTTGAGAATAGATTGTTAGTACCTTAATGTTTCACTCATGTCTTTGCTTATCATCAAAACATACTTGGTTAAGAATGTTCATAATCAAAATCAAGTTAGATAGTATGTTCAACATTTCCCCCCTTTTTGATGATGATAAAATAGTGAGTGATATACCTTTCAAAACTTTTCTAACAATAAGCTTAAGTAACTAAATTTGCAGATATTTTAATAAAATTTCTATTGACTAGTTTTGTGTAGCTCTCCCTGAATTAATGAACACTATTATAACTGTATTTCATACAATAGATAATTTTATTTGTATGCTATTTTCTCCCTATTTATATATTCACATTTTCTTCCCCTTTTTATCATAATCAAAAAGGTGGAAATAAATAATATTCAAAAAAAGTTCATATATATTGAACTGGTCATTGATAAAATTTTTTAGATATAATGTATATACATTAGAGAAATTATAAAAATGTTCAAGCAAAAGTTACATCAGAAAAAAATGAAAAAGGCAGCAGTATTATTTAGGTGGCTTAGGTTTTCTCTAGTAGGTCTTGAGAAATATATCTTTGAGAGGTGGAAGAGGTGGCTTGGGTTGACAGGATGATGGTGTAGAAGTGGGCTTGGATGTTCTAGGTCATTTTGTTGGAGGAGATGGTATGAAAAATGGATCCTTTGGAACCACTGTATGAGGTTCATGTGTATAAGCTATAGTTCCATTTATAGTCATTTTGTTGGAGGAGATGGTATGAAAAATGGATCCTTTGGAACCATTGTATGAGGTTCATGTGTATAAGCTATAGTTCCACAGCTCGATACATAGATAAAATCAATTCTTTCTTGAAACTTTGGATCCAGCAGTTTCGAAAAGACTATAGGAAGCCCTTTCAAGAGATTTTCTATGTTTTCATTCATCCTAGCTGTATACTCCTAATAGTATATGGTTATTCTTTCAAGAGGAGCTTTTTTGTATTCCTTGGGAGGTGGAATTCTTGGCTTCCTCTTAGGTTTAGAAATTGAAGGCTATTTTGAAGAAGGTGATGGTTTTAGGATAAAAGGTGGTTTTCTAGTTTTTGCTTTGGTAGAAGGTGGAGGTGAGGTTTTCGATTTTAAGATAAGGACTAATTTAAACTGTATCTGCCTTATCCTTTGTTGAATAGAAGTGTCATCCATATGAGGATATGGAAGAGGCAGATTGTCAGCAATAGCCTCCAGATTAGTATTGTTGTAGAAAGTGAATTCTTCCTTATTGAGAATAAAGAGTTTATGAGGACTTGAGGAAGATGGAAACTCTTTTCTAATTGGTTTTGATGTTGGAAGCATCTGAAGAAGTTTCTCAAAGTAATTTTGAATAATTGACTCTCTATCATGAATTTAGATTTGTGGTCCTTAGGAGTCAATGGAGGATTTGGGAGAAGTTGAATCCATTGTAGAATGTTAGGATCCTCAAGTTCTGAGAATGTAAATTCTTAAGGAGATAGGATGATAGACTGAGAGAGAAACATTCTAGCAACTTTAGAATTAATTTTATTTTATTTGCAAACTCAGAGAAAGTCATCCTGATTGGATTGACAATACGAATGAGAATGTTAGGATTATCAATAGTTTATTTTGGAGGAGTTTGAGGAGGAGTTGTTAGAGGAGATGGTCGACAAATCGAAGGTGTATCCCATTCTTCAGAGATTTCATCAATTCATTCAGGAATGAGTTCTCCTGACAAATAAAGATCCTTTTTAGTGAAGCCTAGTTCATCAGATGTTCCTGGGGGAAGAAAGTACCATTTAGGAATTGGTATAGTAATAGGATACTTTCCATATCTAATAATAGCTCGATGAGGATTGGAAAGATAATCCTCTAGGAAAGAAAGTGATGTCAGTAGGTTGGCTCACAGGTTGAGCAACCTCTAAAATGACAGAAGATGATGATGGATAAGGAGGTGAGTGTGAAGGAGAAGACATAACTATTATTGGGGAGTTGGTTTTGACTGGAGAGAAGTGATGTGGAGGTGATGGAAAGTGAGTTAGAGGCGGAGAAAAATGAGGATGAGGTGGTGAGAAGTGAGGATGATAGGCTTGACCTCTAAATGATTCTGCTAGAGAATCAAGTCTCTGGTCAATCTTATCAGCTCTCAAGATCATAGATGACATGGCAGTGGAAAGATTGTGATCCATCCTATTCATTTAGAGATCTAGAGTGGACAAGTAGTGCTCAATCATTGTAATTCTATTCTCTAGGTTCTTTGAGATAGGTTGTGTTGGAAATTGATGAGGTGGATGGTTAATGAGTATGAGTGTGTCTAATGGGTGAAGGGGATTGAGTTTGTGATGAGATGGTTGCTGTTGCTACTTCTTTAGATACATTTTCTCTCAAAATTTCTTCCAATACTTCTTCTATGAGAGTTCTTTATTCCTCTCTTAGAACTTCTATTCTCTTAGCTTTTGATTCATCTTCTCTTCTGTAGAATTCTTCTCTTGCTTCTATTTATGGATTTAAGAACTCTTGTCTTTCTGTTATTTCTTATTCTTCATGAGAAGAGAGTTCTTGCCTTAGTTCATTAAGCTATTCTTTGACATCTCCTCTTTTTGGTCTTTCTTCAGATTTAGATCCCTTTAATTGAGTTGCTCTTTGTGGTTTTTCAGTGATCCAACCTTGTGCAGTTGGCTTAAAGCCCATTCTTTTCAGAAATTTTTCATCCAATGTGTCTGTGTTTCTTTGAAGCTCTTCATTTTCATTTGAGAAATCTACTCCTGCTTCTCTCACTAGCAGTGAGAGCCATTCCATAAGGTAAGGGAAACCTTATGGTGCTCTTGATCAAGTGAATGTGATCTACCATCAGTCTGGCCATATTCAGCTTTCTTCTATTCTTCAATGCCCATATAATTTTGGCATCTTTCTTAGATACATCACCAATAGCTCCTCGTCTAGGATACACATTGTTCATAACAATAATATATGCTAGCTTGAGATTTGCATTCAAATGACTAGAATGTAGATAGTTTTCCTTTTCATCTATCTCGATTTCTGCTAAATTTGAGAATAGCATTGCTCTAGACGGCCACACAATCTTTTCTTCTTCTTATTCCAAGAGATTGAAATATTTCCTTAAACTCTCTGTGGATAGTTCAATTTTTGTTTCTCTTATCCATAATTTTTCTGTCCTAGGATTGAGATTACAGATTAGTGCCCTTATAAGTCTCAGATATAAACTATCTCTGTAACTCATATATGTATTCCAACCTTGGTAATTTAACCATTCAGACACTTCTAATTCCAAACCAAAGACTCCAAAATTGAATATTTTTCTTTTTATTATTCTCCTATCCTAATATCTCTCTATAAATCTGGAATAATCAGATGAGTTATTCAGAAAGGTTACCTCAAGCGTATCAACTTCTCGTCTTGCCTTTTCGGATCCTTTTCTCTATTAAGATTCATTTCTTTCCTTTCTTTTCCTTTTTGTTCTTTTTGTTCTTGCCATTTCGCTAGAGAACTTTAGTTTTTGGAAAGGAAATGGGATTTCTGGGAGAGATGTTGGAGAAGGCAGGAAGGTAGACAGAGAGTTGAGATTTAGATTTAAAAGTAGCGGGAAGATGGGCAGTCTTCTCTGAAAAGGGTGTTTTGAGAATTTAGAGAAGAAGGGTTTAGGTTTTCGGAGAGGTTTTGAATGAATTTTGTGCTTTTAGATTTGGTTTAAAAGTTCTCCAAAACACTAAAGTGCTGTGGCTTCGGATGCTTCGAAAGAGATCCTTCGAAGGCAACAATTCAATTTGGAGTTTTGGATATTCCGAAACTTGACTTTGAAGGCTTTTATCCATCTTCAGATGCTTCGAAATGATGTTTTTGAGAGCTTCGGAGAATTTATTTTTGACCTTTGGAGGCTCTGAAGTGTGCTTCAAAGTCTATGAAGTGTAAATATTAGCTTAACTCCGAAACTTTATAAAATGGATTTTTGGAGTTGTGGATTTTAAGCTTTATATATATATTAATTATTAATTCATGCTTATTTAGGAATCATTACCAAGATAGATAATTAAATATGTATTTGTATATTTCTTGGAACATGAAAAATTACAATGTATTTTATTTAATGTTGTACATAGATGAGATCATAAAATGGCTAATTTGTTTGATAAATTAAGCATTTTATGCATTAGAATCTAGAATGCCTAGTTCTTTTCTAATCATGTTAAATCTTTCTTCTGGTAATAACTTTGTGAAAATATCTGCTAGCTGATTTTTTGTTGGAACAAATTCTAAGCTAATGTCATGGTTTTGAACATGGTCCCTAATAAAATGATGCTTGATTTCTATATGTTTAGTTCTAGAATATAGAACTAGACTCTTGGTCAGATTTATAATGCTAGTATTGTTACATCTGATAGGTATATCAACAAAGTTAAGGCTAAAATCTTTTAATTGTTGTTTCATCCATAGGATCTATGCACAACAGTTGCCTGCTACTATATATTCAACCTTAGTAGTTGATAATGCAGCTGATGCTTGTTTCTTAGAGAACCATGAGATGATCATGCTTCGTAGAAATTGGCAAGATTCCGAGGTACTCTTTCTATCCACTTTCTATCCAGCAAAATCTACATTTGAGTAACTTATTAAATTAAAATCTGAACCTTTTGGATACCATAATCCAAGATTAGGTGTATCTAAAAGATATCTAAATATTCTTT
>JAYJMB010056627.1:0-27550 GCA_036873735.1 Pouteria campechiana | reverse complement strand
ATCAATCTCTTGATTTTCTATCTCAGGAATATTAAAGGTATTTCTAATATTCTCTGAAGATAGATCTATCTCTATCTTTTCTAGCCATGGCTTCTTTGTGTTGTAGTTGAAATTGGCAGAAAGGACTTGAATCAGTCTAGTGTATGACTTATCCTTGTAGCCCATGAAACTTTCCCATCCTTGGATATGATCCAATTTGTTACTTCAGGATTCATCCCATTCTCTCCAAATGCTTCAAAATCAAATGCTCTTCTTTTTACTATCTTTCTACCTTTGAACTATTTACAAAACTTATTATAAGCAGAGGAGTTACTATTGAAGATTATCTTAAGAATGTAAAGTTCCATTCTTCTCCTTTTTCTTGGTGTTTCTTCTTCTATCATTCTTCTTTCTTCAAAATCAGAGACTTTTGCTTGCTTGCTAGCCCTTTTTGTTCTAGCCATTAAGTAATAGATGAAAATTTTGACTTAGGAGGTAGAAAAGATGAGTTCTTTGAAGGTCTGGAGATGGAAAATTTCTAGTGTGAATGAGATGAGAGCAGGTGAATGGAGGAAAAATGTTGAAGAAGAAAGGATTTTGAATCGCCTTTCTATGGAATGAGCTCAAAGGAATGATATAGTGATGCAAAAATTCTGAGCTTAGGGTTTTAAGGGAGTCGAAGCTTCTGTTGTGATTTAATAGAAGTTTTGTATAATACATTGCTTACATAGAGGTTCTGAGCTAATATCCTTAGAGGTTCTATGTACCTTGTGTAGAGGTGGAATATGAGAGGCAGAAGTTCTTGTGCAGAACAGAAGTTCAATAGAACTTCTGTATTCATGATCTCAGAAGTTCTATGGAATAGGTTTCAGGCATGCAAAAGTGCAATTTTCAACAGAATTGTGTGACAAAAGTTCTGAGTGAGTGTTATAGAACTTTCGTGTGACTTCTGAAGTGTGTTAAATGGTTTGACAGAGTTTTTGTGCTACTTCTGAAGCACTTTAATATATATTTAGAAATTCTGTGCTACTTTTATCATACTTCTGGATCAATTTATTTAATATTCATAAATAGTTTTAGGCATTTAGATATTAGGATTAAATATGTATTTTATGAGCATGGATCTATTACACCGGAGTTCTCTTCTAATTTTGTAGAATCTGTCTTCTAGAAGAGATTTTGTAAAAATGTCCGCTAACTAATTTTCAGTTGGTACATATTCTAAATAGATATCATGATTTTATATGTGTTCTCTAATGAAATCATGTCGATCTCTACGTTTTTAGTTCTTGCATGTAATAAAGGGTTCTTTAATGTATTTATTACATTAGTATTGTCACATCTAATAGGAGTATCAACATATGTTATTTCATAATCATTCAATTGCTATTTCATCCATAAAATTTGTGCACAATAACTACCTACAGCTTCATATTCAAATTCAGTAGTTGATAATGCTATAGAAGTTTGTTTCTTTGAAAACCATGATATGATCATGTTTCTAAGAAATTGATAAGTTCTAGAGGAACGTTTTCTGTCTACTTTGTATCCAGCAAAGTCTGAGTTAGAGTACCCTACTAATTCAAAGTTTGAACCTTTTGGATACCATGATCCAAGATTTTGAGTATCTAAATATTCTTTTGACAATAATTAGATGTGATTCTTTAGGATCTGATTAAAATCGTGCATATATGCATACACTAAATATAATATTTGGTCTACTTGCAGTTAAGTATCGAAGAGATCCTATCATGCTTCTATATAATTTATGATAAATAGATTTACCTTTTTCATCCTTATCCATTTTGATGGATATGCTCATTGGTGAGGCTAGTGGCTTTCCTTCTTCTAGAGCAAATTTCTTGAGTAGTTCTCTGGTGTATTTTGTTTGGTGGATAAAGATTCCTTCCTTCATCTATTTTACTTGAAGTCCTAGAAAGAAGTTCTTCTCACCCATTAAACTTATCTCAAATTCTCCCTGCATTACTTTAGAAAAGTCTTGACATAATTTATCATTAGTTGCACCAAATATAATATCATCTGCATAAATTTGAATAATTTGAATATTGTTTTTGTCATGCTTGCTAAAGAGTGTAGTATCTACTTTACCTCTTATAAACCCTTTTTCTATTAAAAATTTACTTAATCTCTCATACCATGCTCTAGGAGCTTGCTTCAATCCATAGAGAGCTTTCTTAAGTTTAAAGACATAGTTTGAATTATAAGGATCTTCAAACCTAGGAGGTTGTTCTATATAAATGTCTTCATTTATAAAACCATTTAGAAATGCACTTTTAACATCCATTTGATAAAGCTTGAGGTTCATGAGAGATGCAAATGCTAATAACATTCTAATGGCTTCAATTTTGGCAATAAGAGCATATGATTCTTCAAAGTCTATTCCTTCCTCTTGACAGTGTCCTTTTGCTACTAGTCTTACTTCATTTCTTATTACTATATCAGATTTATCTAATTTATTCCTAAAAACCCATTTAGTTCCTATTACTAATTGATGATTAGGTCTTGGAACAAGTTTCCATACATTGTTACATTCAAATTGATCTACCTCCTCTTGCATGGCTATTATCCAATTTTCATCTTCTAAAGCTTCATCTATGCAAGTTGGTTCAATTTGAGAAATAAAAGCAAAGTTACCACATACTTGATGGTATGAAGATCTAGTTCTTACTTTATCATAAACATTACCAATTACTTAATTTTCAGGATGATCATGCATGAATCTCCAATCTTTTGGAAGAGTATTGTTACCTTCATCATTTACCTCATTGACGAATGGTCTATCATTTTGTTCTTCTTCATCTTTGTGTATTTTTGTTTATGAAGAATCTTTGTCTTCATCTTGTATTTTTATTTTCTCCATAGAACTGGTAAGTTCTCCTGTCTCATCATCAAAATTGCTCATCTTTCTAGAGGGGTTAGTACTTTCATCGAATTTTACATGAATGGGCTCCTCTATAGTCATGTTTTTCAGGTTGTAGACTCTAAATGCTTTGCTAACAATGGAATAACTAAGAAAAATGCCTTCATCAGATTTGATATCAAATTTTCCATGGTTTTCTTTTCTATTGTTAAGAATAAAGCATTTGTAACCAAAGGTGTGAAAATGAGAGATGTTTGGTTTTCTGCCATAATATAATTCAAATGGAGTTTTGTTGAGTATAGATCTGGTATAAATTCTATTAATGATGTAGCATGAAGTATTTATTGCTTCAGCCCAAAAGTATTAAGGTAAGTCATATTCACTCAACATTGTCCTTGCCATCTCTTGTAAGGATCTATTTTTTCTTTAAGCTACTCCACATCTTATTGAGGTGTTCTTGGTGCAAAAAATATGTGTAAAATTCCATTTCTTTCAGAGAAAGTAGTGAATTTTTTGGTTTTCAAATTCCCCACCATAATCACTCCTTATGGCTACTATATGAGAATTTTGTTCATTCTCTAAATGTTTGGTAAATGTTTCAAAGAATGAAAAAGTCTCATCTTTAGAAGTAAGAAAAATTATTTAGACGAATCTAGAATAGTCATCTATAATGACATATGCATAATGTTTTCCTCTAAGACTTTTAGTTCTTATTGATCCAACGAGATCCATGTATAGCACTTGAAGTGGTTTGGCTGTGTATACTTCTTTCTTTGGTTTGAATGATTCTCTAACTTGCTTTCCTTTCAAGTAAGCATTACATAATTTATTTTGGTCAAATTTCAGTTTGGGTAAGCTAACTACAAGATCTTTGTTGTATAATTTTTCAATCATGAATTTGTTGGTATGTCCTAGTATTCTATGCTATAATAGGGATTCTTTATTATTCGCAACAAGACATTTTGCTTGGATATCATTTAAATCTACTAAGTACACTTTTCCACATCTCTTACCAAGTACTACAACTAAATTTGAACTATCTATTATAGAGATTCAAACACAACCTTGTATCCATTATCACAAAATTGACTAACGTTTAGTAGGTTGTATTTTAATCCTTCTACTAATAAAATATTTAAAATAGTAATAGAGGGAGGTTGCTAATCTTACTAATCCTAACTACTCTGCCTTTTCCATTATCTTCAAAGGTAACTGTTCCTCCATTTTTAGTCTTTAATTTTGTAAACAACTCCTCTCCTATCATGTGCCTTGAGTAACCACCATCAATATACCATTTGGTACTTCTTGTGGCTCTCAAGTACACATGTAACAATAAAATCAAGCTATAATTTTTGGTACCCATTTAAGAATGGGTCCAGGTAGGTTAGAGTATAATATTTCGGTACCCATTGTTTTTTAGATGCTACTAAATAATTATCTGTTGATATTGATGTATTCATTTTGTTAGCAACATTTTGGTACCCAAATTTAGTTTTGTTTAGGTTCTAATTTTCTTCCAAAATTAATAGTTTTCTTTCTATGGTTTTCTTTACTTTTCTTTATTTTTTAGTTTAAATAGTGTAGAAGTTAATGGTTTTCTAAGAGCATAATTTTCTACTTTGTTTTCTCAAGTTCGATGTTAATACTGGTTTTGTGTTGATTATTTTCTTGTTTTATCTTAGAATCATAGATTTTCTTTTCTAATTCTCTTTTAGTTTCTTTATATTTAACTTTTAACTTTTTAAAATCTAAATATAATTCATCTAGTAATTCTTCTAAATCAGAAGTTTCAGTTTTTGAATTTATCTCATCTTCATGAATAGCCATGAATCTTATTCTTGTGTGATGCTCCTCCTAATCCTTTTCTTTGGGGTTGAGTGAGCTGAATTGAGCTTCATTTTCTTATTATGTTTCACACAAACTTTCTTTCATCATGTTTTCCAGTATTTCCCATGTAGCCATTGCTTTATTCTTCTTTTCAAATTTCCTATTGTTAGAAGTATTCTTTTTATCAAAGTAAGAATTATATCTTTTTTGGTTTTGGACAATCAAATCTCATGTGTCTAGATTTGTTGCAGTTCTAACATATTAGAATCTTCTTTTTCTTTTCTTGCTCTTGTTGTTGCTTTTATGTTTCTAAATTTCTTCTTTCTGATCATATTTCTGAATCTTCTAGTTGTCATTGCCATTTCCTCTTCATCTTCACTAGCTGAGTTTTCTTCTGAAGATTCTTCATTTTCTGATTTAGTTTGTAGAGGGATCTTCTTACCTTTGAATTCATCTGGAACCTTTTGTTTCATTAAGACTTCATGGGTTATAAGTGATCCCATGAGTTCTTCTACTTTCATTTGACTTAGATCCTTTGCTTTTTGTATAGTAGTTACCTTAGACATCCAGAATCTAGGTAGAGATTTTAATATTTTCTTTTCTAACTTGGGCTCTTCATATTTCTCTCCCAAGCTCTTTAGTCCATTGGCAATTTTCTAAAACCTTCCAAACATTTTAGAGATGGTTTCTGATTCTTTTATGGAGAAGGCTTCATATTCTTGCACTAGAATATTTATTTTAGTTTCTGTTACTTGATTTTACCTTCATGTGCTACCTAGAGTTTATCCTAGATTTCTTTGGTTGAGTCACATGTAAAAATCTTTTCAAACTTAAAAGAGGTTAAAGCACAGTAGAGGCAGTTCTTTGCCTTAGCATCACGTTCTACTGCTTGTATATCTTCTGGAGAGTATTTGTCTTTTGTTTTTGTGAGATTCTTACCATTCTTAACTATAAGCCATAATTGGTAATCTATAGCATTTAAGAAATTTTGCGTTCTCATCTTCCAATACCCATAATTGGTTCCATCAAAATGTGGGGGTTTGGAAGTAGATTGCCCTTCTATAGATGTGTTGTGGAACATATTGGCCATTTGGAGTCTCTTCACAAGTTAATACACTAGTGTTCAAGGATTAACTAGTGAAGCCTACTTTGATACCACTTGTTGATCCCTTATTGACTGGTAGCTCAAGAGGGGTGGGCGGGGGTGGGGTGGGGGGGGGGTGAATTGAGCTTATAAAAATTTTGGCTAGTAAATAACTATGTGTGCTTAAAATGAAAAAGAGAATGACTTGCAACACATACACAATATTTTTATAGTGGTTCGACCTTTCTTGGGTTCCTGCTCCACTTCTCTAAGTCAGCCTCCTTTAACGAACTCAGGTTCCACTATGACACTTGTTGGTTTTATAAACTCATCAACAACTCATTAGTTTTTCAGGTTTACTAGAAACTCTTTACACATTGGTTTTCAAGCTTACTAACTAACTTACTAGTTTCCAAGTTCACCAAAAACTTTTACAAATAGTCAGTTTTATAAGGCTTACCAACCAACTCACTGGTTTTCCAATGTAAAGTGTACAATAACAGTGCCTCTTATTTTAGGCTAATATGTATGAAAGCTAAAGCTTAAATGAAAGAATAAAGTAAGTAATGAGATCAGATTCAAACTCCTTTTGAAGTTGATATAGATTTGATGTTGAAAATTCTAAAAGCTTTGTCAGTGACATGGTAGATGGAGTTGAATAATGGAAAGCTATGAATCCTCTTTTCTAACACAATAATTTTCAATATAATCTCTTCATTATTGTAGTTATTTAATCCTTTTATATAGGATTTGAATTTCCTGCCATTGCAACCTTTGGCATCATTTTCAAACAAGTTAGGCAAGTTTGGTGATGACTTCTATACATTGTTGGAATTCAGAAATTTTGACTAGAGTGCTTATGCCTTAACAGAACTTCTAAAGTGGTTCTATGGTAATTCTGTAGTTAGTAGATTTTTGGCAATTTTCTCTTCAAGGTTTCTATCCATTGTCTTATTCTTCAACAGTCATCTATGTGTCTTCTGAACAACTTTTGTATATCTTCTGGTTCATTTATGAAGCTTGATCCTTACTTCTATATCTCTTTATGAAATCATATTGAATACATCATGCCTCTGATATTTTTTTTGACTTGCTTCTGCATGATTTCTGCACCGCTTCTATGTACTTTGATGTATTCTTCATTACTTCCGCATAATGCTTTTTGCTTCTGCTTTGCTTCTGTTACTTAAAGAAAATTCTTCTGATATAGTTTTGATCACTTGAGTTTCCTTTTGAGTTACTTTTGTGTGATCGAGGTTACTTTTGAATTGCTTCTGTGTATTGATGTGTTGCTTCTGAGTTGCTTTTGTATAGTAGAATAGTCCTTCTGACTTGCTTTTGTGCATCATTATGTTGTTTCTGATGTACTTTTGAGCATCTTAATATTGCTTCTGATTTGCTTCTGTGCTTAGTAATGCTGCTTCTAACTTACTTCAGTGTATCATAACATTGCTTCTGATTTGTTTTTGTGCTTAGTAATGCTGCTTCTGTCGCATTTCTGTACAATAACTCATCTTCTTTGCTTCTTTTGTGGTTCTTCTGATTTTTGATTTTGCTTATCAAGTAGTTTTGAGTTGCTTCTGATTGCTTCTGTTTAAGTTTGATTTAGTCCTAACCTTTGATCTTTCCATGCTTAACTTAAAAACAAGTTCTAAAATACTTTCATGTGCGTTTTGAATATCTTTTTATTTGAGTATTCCTTTAATACTTTCCTTAATCTATTTTTGATACTAATACTGCAACACTTAGAAAGTGATTTATTAGTACCTTGTTTCTTCACTCACTTGTTTGTTCATCATCAAAACTAAGTTATTTAATCTCATTCATCATCAAAATTAAGCTTATTAAAAGGATTAGACTTATCAAAACTCTTTCGAGGATGCTTCCTCAAACAACAAAGATAGAAAAGAACAGTGGAGTCATTAATAACTGTTAGACAAAGAGACAATGACTCTCCTCAAGAATACATCAACAAATTCAATCACATCACGTTTGACATTGGGGGATTGGATCACAAGATAGCAGCAATAGCACTACAGAGTGGGATCAGAAGCAAACATGCAAGGTACCGATTACATTTTTTCCCACCCAATTTTTTTTTTGAGCTTCTTGAAGCCTTAAATAGGAATACAGATGCAGAAGAAATCACCCAGGAAGAGAACCTTGAAACAAGAAGGAGACAGTGATGATCATCCTTTAACAAAATAATGAACATAAACTCATGAAATAGTTAAGATAATCTCTCTCAAAAATCAAGAACATTCCAGACAAATTACATATGTACACATAATTTAAAAATCATTCAAAACACTTACTAAGTAATCCTATAAAACTCATGCATCATCAACCCCATCATGTAGTGAGAATGTGTGTGTGCTTTGTCAATCTCATGCTACATGTATGTTTTCAATCGATAATATGCAAACCAGTGATTCTAATGATCTTCACAAAATAACCTATATTCTTGCTTTTCATGATCCCTCTCTACTAATGTAGATAACTCTATTCACTTGGATCAATAGGTCTTTGTTAAGCCTGTAATGGGGCCTTAGGTTTGGCTAACAAAGAAAAGAAATAAGGATTTACAAAGTAAGAGATCATAATTGAATTTGCATATGAATGTTCATTCTTTTAACTTTTTGTTTTGGGATTCTCTCTGTTTTTATGGGCTATATTACCACCACATCCCTAAACTTGTTTTCTTTTGAGTTTCACTGGGATGTGATCCCCCTAATTGAAGGATCAATCCTTACTTATTCTTTTCTTTTTATCCCTTTTCTTTATTTTGGCATCCTTCTTTTAACTACCCCAAACTTATCTTCTTTTGCACTCTTATACCTCTTTGCAACCATGCATATAGAATATGTCTCTTAATAGTTTAAGCATAGTTTTTTAGGTTGAAAAGGTTTGGATGATAAAGGTGAAGAAAGAAAATCGAATGGTGGTCTATCACATGCTTTGCATATGCCATTCTTTCATTAAGTCTTACTTAGGACACTAATAACAATGATATACTAGGTTAGCTTGAAAGGCTCAAACAAATCAAAGAATGCCTAAATAATTTCCAAGTAAACATGTTATCTTAAATTTTGCCTTGAGGGATAATCAAAAAAGTTCTAGCATGATCATGTCAATCAAAATATGTCACTGAATTCATAAAATCATCAACTAATCTACATACACTTCACTTGATCATAGCATAATGTGCTCAATAACAATTTCATCAATAATGACAAAGAAAGACTTATCATAAGAATCATTGAATCATAAAGTAGCACTTATACTTCCTTCTAACTCATGTGTGATGGCGATAAAAAACTAAGGATATGTTATTGATCATGAAGAGAGAATCCTTTTCAATTTTAATATTTTAGCACAATTGCTCTTGGCGTTTCTTGGCTAATACATAAAAAGTGAAGCTCATTGAAAAGAATATACCCAAATCAAAAAAAAAAATTAAAAAATTTTGCCCAAATTTGACTGAAAATCCCCAAATACGCCCAAACTTAAACTAGACATTATTCTTAATATTAAAAAAAAATACATTAGGGTGAAAGAAACTTCCTTGAGGGGATGTATTATCTTCTCATAATGGATGGAAGTTGCCTTTGATGTTGGAAAGAAAATTTTAATGGCCTCAAGAAGAAACTATTTATGATCAAGAAAACCAAAAATAATCTAAGCAAAAAGAGAAAACAAAACAAAACTAAAAAGAACTAAAAGTCCTAAGAGAGAAGGGATGAAAAGTAGTTCTAATTTATAGTCTTTAGCTTGACTATCTCTTTCTTTACTCAAGGTCTTTGTGGTGGATTTTGGCTTTTCGGTGCTCAGGCTCTTCAAATCTTGGCATCAACTTATGCAAATTTTTATGTAAACTTGGATCATATAATGCCTTTTCAAACACAAAATTCTCAATAGCACATGGAATTGTGAAACTTCCCTAATCTTTGAGTTTTTGAGGAAATTTTCTTTGGATGAAGGGACAACACTCCTCCGTAAGTGTCACAGTGTCATGTTTCTCCAACTTACTCTTGTTCGAAAGGTCGTCTTTAATAAATTTCATATAATTAGGGATTTGTACAAGTGGATCAATGAATGGAATGTTGATATGAAGCTTTTTGAAGATCTTAAGAAATTTGACAAATTGTTGGTCAAGTTTATTCTGCTTTAAATGCTGAGGAACAGGAATGCTCTTTATGGGATGTTAAGGGAAAGGTATACTGACAGTGGGTTTTTGAGGAGGCATTGGTTGAGGTTTAGTAAGAGCTTCTACTTGCTCTTAATCTTCTGGCTTCACTTTTTCACCACTTGATGGAGTCTTTAGTTCTTTTCCACTTGTCAAGGTGATCACCTTGCATTGTTCTATTGGATTGACTTCGGTGTTGCTAGGCAAATTACCTTGTTTGGGAGCACTGTAAAAACTGGCCATCTAAGAAATTTGAGTTTCCCAATTCCTAATTTGAGCAGATTGGTTCTAAAAATTGGTCCTCATCTTAGTAATGAAATTGTCTATCTTGGCCATGAACTTCTTTGTGATATTGGCCAAATAAGCCAAAGTAGCCTCCAAATTCATCTTCTTTTCTTGCTGTTGAAACCCTTGTTGAGGTTGCATGAATGAATTTTTGGCTTGACATTCTTCACCAAGATGGTTACCTTGAAAAAAATCATAAAAAATATTGAGGAACCTAAACAACATTTACCCCCAGTTGATAATCAGTCATAAACTTACTTGTGGTGTTGGCCAATTGAGTTGAAGTAGCATCTAAATCTACTTTACTTTCCTTCTACTGAAAGTCTTGTTGAGATTGCCCCATATTTTGTTGATTTTCCCATGAGAAGTCGAGATGATTGCATAATCCTAGATTGTAAGTACTAGAGTATGAGTTATTTTGCTGCCTATTGAAGTTTTCAATGTGTTGGAGTATGGTGGTCATGATGCTCAACACAAATCCTATGAAAAAGGCATAAAATTATAATGAATAACAAAAATAAAAGAAAAAAATTCAAAAAAAACTAGAATTATTTATTTTGATATTGGAAAAAACTATAGATGTGTCACCAACAAGCAATAAAGTGTGAGTAAGATATCGTTCCCACAAGGACTATGATTACCAAGTACAAAACTACTCTAACTCTAAGTTTTGTTTGAACAATCAAATATTGGTAAGAATATAAGAAATAAAATCTAAGCTAAATAAAATCAACAAGAGTACATATCTAAACAAGTATATAATTAATGTTTAAGACATCTAGGTTTTTCGAGTTCTCTGGCTTAATCCTATTCAGTTCTCATCTTTACTCCTATGTTAATAACAAATTTCTCTTTTGCAATTATTATTCTTTCTCAAGTCATAATAATCTATCACAGTTAGCAAATTTTCTACATCTTTATGAAAATTATAAATTAACCAAGATGCATTAAGATTAAGAAATTCATAGTGTTAAATAAGCCTCATGGATATCTCTGTCATCATGACAATCTTATGGTATTTAACTATGGTAAAATTTAATTATCGCTTATCAGCTTCAAATTGAATCACAAATTATGTAAAAAGGAAGTGTACACTTTCTTAAGCATTAAAATTAGATTAAAAACTCAACATATATAATGAATAAACATCAAATTGAATTAAACTGAATAAAAATGAATATTCATAATCTGGCTACATCATTGCTCTAGAAAAAAGATTTAATCTAATAATGGAACTAAAAGAAATCAAAAACATTATCTTAAACATGATTTGGAAAAGAAAAAAGAATTAAAAAAGAATTGAGAAATATAAGAGAATGAATTTGTTTCCAGGTAGCACTCCCTTCTCTTCACAGCAATCCCGCTTTCAAATATTCTCTTTCGCACTAAAGATCTTCTCTCCTTGCTAGGTCATGTTCTCCCCTTTATTTTACAGATTAAATAATCTTTATATAACATAATTTAAGGTTAGGTGTCACCTCCATACGTATTATAATTGTAGCCTTGTGCAAAAATATTAACTTCCCGCACGCCCAACTAATCACCAGGAACAATGCTCAGTATTTTGACCATAAGTTTCTTATAAGATATCAAAATTATGTGATTTTTGATGAGTTAAAAATATATTTTGAAGAGATACAACTTTCATGCAAAACACTTTTTCCAAATCAGCCTCTATATGTGCCAAAAATTGCCTTGAATTGCCACCGAATATTACAATTAATCTTACACAAAGATTGGTTTGTGCGTAACTTATTCTTATGCAACTTTCATATAAAATTCTCCATCTTAATTTAAGCATGAATTCATGATTAAGCTACACATAATTTCTCTGTTGTGCATAATCTGAATTAAAATTTCCGAATTGATTTGGGAAAGCTCTCTTGGACGTCCATGTCTAGAAGTTGCTTCTAACACTCTTCTTCATGCATAGTTGCACCAATCTATCCACCTTGTTGTCTACTTCATGATCACCTACATAAATCTACTTCATCTTCATATTTTATGCTTGATCAAGGGCTAGGATGGATGCTTTCATAGTGGTGTGTGTCCCCATGATGATTTCTGCTCCAAAATAGCATGTTTTGGCCCTAAAACACAAATTAAATTCATTGAGTGCAATATTTAATCTAATGTGGTTATAAATCAATTAAATGACATCAATTAAGGATTAAAATATGTAAATTTAGGTATCTAAAATATGTCAAATTATGAGCATATTAGGAGTCGATCTCCCCCACAATGTCATGAAGGATATTTTGGGAGAACAATTCATCGAGCCATTAGAGGAGGACCTTATGGTAGAAATGAAGGAGTGGTTAATCATACTCCTCTCAATTGTTCCTTAACTCATGTCTTCTATTAAATCCAAAACCAAGGATGCCTTCCGGAGCCATCCCTTATCAAAAATAGGAAAGACCTCAACCCCAATAGATATTGCCTTTTCCATAAAGATGTGGGCCATGATATGGAAGGTTGCTATAGCTTGAAGCATGAAATTGAGAAGCTCATAAAAAGGGAAAAATTATTATAGTATGTAGCTAATAATTCATGAAGGACAGAAGGAAGAAGGGAAAACCCTCCCTAAAGATCTATAACTCTAAAAGAAGCTAATAAAGATGCAACGACTAAAGCAAATTGGCCCACAGCAGGAATTATCAATATTATCATGAGAGGTCCCTCAATAGGTGGGAACACTCAAGCAGGATAACGAGCATACACAAAACACATTAATTTAGTGGGAAAACCTTCAAAAAGGAAATAAGAAGATGATGATTTTCTAATCATCTTTTCATAAGAGGATACATATATTTTAACCATTGCTCATAATGATGCTATGGTCAAATCAATACTAATGTCAAATTTTGAGGTAAAAGGAATTATGGTAGATAACAGGTCATCCGTAAATCTTTTTCTACCATTGCTTTGAAAAAATGAAGCTTCCTAGGGAAATGTTGCAACCTATGGGGGGATAGCTACTAGGTTCATTGGAGATGGTGTAATTCTAGAAGGTATCATCACTCTCCCCTTTACTATGGGGGACAGACATGAGAAAGCTACTACCTCCTTGGATTTTTTACTTATATGCTATATTGGGATGATTGAGACTCAATAAAATGAGGGCAGTTGTGTGCACATATCACCTTGTCATCAAGTTTTTAGTCCCATTGGGGTGTAAATTGAGCTTATAAAATTTTGGGCAAATGAAAAATCAAAGTGCTAAAAAGAATGGAACAGTTCATACAGCACAATGCACAGGTATTTTTATAGTGGTTCGGCCCAAACATGGTACCTACTCCACTCTTTGAGTTAGCCTCTCTTGCTGTACTTAGGTTCTAGTAATCACCCATTACTTTTACAAGCTCACTAATAAGCAACAAACTTCTACAACTGTTGGTTTCCAAAGCTTAGCAACAAACTTTACAACCGTTGGTTTCCAAGATCATCAACAACTTATACACTTAGCAAGCCCCTTGATTGTTATCCTAAATAACAAATGAAGATGTGCAAATAGAATGCCTCTTACTTAGGCAAAGATGTACAAGAATTCAAAGTAATAATAATAAATGATTCTATAGTAAAGCTTAACTGATTCAGACTCCATAGAGTTATTGTAGAGAGTGAGCTTTGAATGTAGATTGACGTTTTGCGTAGAGGAGTTAAATGTTTCCCTTTTGAAGAGTAAATGCACTATAAGTTCTTTCACTAAGATCTCTACGTATTCTCTAAATTCGGGAACAACCTCTCTTTACTCCTTTTAAACTTAGATTCAAAATCTACCCATTGGAGAAGATTGAGTTCATTAAATGTGAGCGAATCACTAAGATTTTCCAATCATTGTGATGTTTTTGGGCTTCGCATCTTTAGAATGAGCACTTCTAGAAGAAAGAGAGCACTTCATCTAAAACTTGCACTACTGGAGTCGTTTGCATCTTCGTAGTGTCAAAAATGGCAATCTCCAACTAATTGAAATGATGTATCCTGCGATAGACTTGAAATGACTTTGTCCAAAATGCTTCACTTTGTCCAAAATAATAACTTTGGATCATATAAAGCAGCGTGAGATGCTTTGCTGCATGAACCAAAACTTTAGCTTTGTCTTAAACTGAGTTGATAGCATCCAAAATAAAAATTTTACAATGTATGAAGCTTGTATTTGGATAGACTAAAGTTTGAGACTAATCTTCTTTTGGATTGAGAGATGTGATGTGGACTAACTTCACAACGTCCAAAATATTAACTCTGGAATGTCCAATATCTTGGCTTTATACTTTATCATTATCCAAACTTGGTTTCTTAGATTGAACATGATCTTCATAATGTTCAAATTTGGTTCCACAAAGTCCAAGCCTTTGCTTTCATTCTGAACTTAGCTTCACTTCGTCCGAACTCAATTTTTTTCCCATTGAAGTATGTCTTGAAGCTGTGCCTTTCTTCAAACTTGGGCATCTATCTGATATACCTCAGTAGCATTTGAGAATGAGTCCAAAGTGACTTGAAGTGCAAGAATGATGCCAGGCATATACTTAACCATGGATTTTACCTTAGATGCTTGGATCATATTTCTTTGAACATTTACAGTTTCTTCCTAATATAAGGTGGATCTTGTTTCTGATTTTATCCAGTATGCACTATCCACTTAATTCATGTTATTTTCCTGATTATAATGTCTATTACTACACCCTTAGGAATATAACAATTAGTAGCTTAACCATTCACTCATAAGACTTTGCTTATCATCAAAACTTAGTTGGTTAATTATATCATCATCAAAATCAAACTAAGTAAACGTGCTTTGGTTCAACATAAGTTCCCTACTAGAAGTGGAACTGGTATAGCTAAAGGAGATTAAAAAATTACCTAAGAATGTTATGAGATCTCCATGAAAGGGAAGATATTAAGAAGTATACATATTGACACCTTAGATACAAGGGATGACCAATGGATTGCCAAAACAAACATGTGGAATCCTTAAATGTAGTTCTGCTATTCCTAAATAATATGGACTAGAAGGTTAAGATTGTATGCACTTTAGATCTACCCTTAAGGTAAGATCTGATCGATTTATTAAGAAAAAATGTTGACATCATTGCTTGGGAACCCTCTGACATGCCGAGGCTAGATCCATTAATCATCTCCCATAAGCTGGCAATTGACAAAAGCCACAAACTGGTGAGACAGAAGAAGTGATTATTCTAGCAATAGAAGAGGGAAGCCATTACGAAAAAGGTAGAGAAACTATTACAAGCAAGGTTCATCAGACTAGTGCATTACCTAAAATGGTTGGCTAATTTTGTCGTGGTAAAAAAGGTGAACGAGAAATGGCGTATGCATGTTGATTTCACATCACTAAACAAGCTTGCCTAAAGGATAGTTACCCACTTTCAAACATCAATCAACTAGTAGATTCCATCGTAGGCCACAAACTGCTCACCTTCATGGATGGATTTTCAAGGAACCATCAAATCTAGATGTATGAGACAGACCAAGAGAAGACCTCGTTCACAATTGACATTGGAAACCTTCATTTATAAAGTGATACTTTTTGGGCTAAAAATTGGGGGGGCCACCTACCAAAGAATGATAAATATCATATTTAAAAATCAACTAGGTAGGAACATGGAAGCATATGTCAATGACATGGTTGTAAAGAGTAAAATCTAGGCCTGCTGCATCTAGGATATGGAAGAAACATTCCAAATTCTCAGAACTCATAGGATGAAATTAAATTCTCAATAGTGTGCCTTTGGGGTATCATCTAGAAGATTACTGGAATTCTTGATATCATAAAGGAGCATTGAGACAAACCCCAGGAAATTCTAAACCATTCAAGACATGAAAGCATCCAACAACATCAATGAGTTATAGTGACTAATAGGAGGCTAGTAGTGTTGAATAGATTCATATCAAAATTTGTGGAAAGAAGCCTTCAATTTTTTAAAGCACTCTGCAAGAAAGCAAATGTAGATTTGGGAAATCACAAAGTGAGCCCAGAGACACAAAAGGCTCTTGAGAAACTAAAAGCATATCTTGCCTCTCTTCCCCTATTGAGCACCCGTAAAAGGGGAGAAACCTTGTACCTTTACCTAGCTGTGCCTCCAATGGGATTCAAAGAAATTCTCCTCACTAGCATATCTGCAAACCAACGACTAGTAGAAGCCATGAATAAAGACATCATAGAGGGGCTAATAAAGAAGATGGAGGGATTTAGTATCAGTTGGTACCATGAGCTTTCAAAAGAATTGTGGGCATTGAGAATAATGCCCAAAAGGTCCATTGGAGAGATGCCAGTCATGTTGACTTATGGATCCAAAGCTATTATCACAATAGAATTGTAAATAATTTTAATTAAGTGACAACACATACTAGATAAAATCAGAGACAAGATACACCCTATATAAGGAAGAAAATGTAAATGCTCAAAGGCATATGATCCAAGCATCTAAGGAAACATCCATGGTTAAGGATATGTTTGGCATATTCAAATGCTTCAAAGTTAATTTGGATGCATTCTCAAATGCTACTAAAGTGAATCAAACAGATGCTTAAGTTTGGATGTAGAAAAGGCTTCAAAACATACTTTAAAAGAAAAAAAACTAACTTCAGATTAAGTGGAGTTAAGTTCCAGATGCACATAAAGGTTTAAACATTGCGGAACTAAGTTTGGATACTATGAAGATGTGTTTAGATGAAAAGCCAAGTTTGGACAAAGCAGAAGTATGAAGCCAAGACACTGGAAACTCAATGCTGTTTTGGTCAAACTAAACTCATTTTGAAATTATTAATTTGTAAAAAGCCAAGATTGAGCAATTTCACTTTGTCCAAAGTCATTTCATATAGCCTGAAGAACTTATCTTGGATGGGGACTAAAGCATTATAAACGAAGCCAGTTCATCTCGGACGTAAAGGTTACAAGTTGTATCATTTTGACATTGTCCAAAATTATTATTTCATATAGTCTAAAATTCCAAATGACTCCAATAGTGCAAGTTTTAGATGAAAAGTTCTCTTTCTTTCTAGACGTGCTCATTCCAGACAATGCGATGCTGCAAAAATGTCACAAAAAATCTTAATGATTCTTTCACATTTAATGAATCCTATCTTCTCTAATGGGCAGATTTTGAATCCAAGCTTAAAAAAAGTAAAGAGAGGTCATTCCAAGAGTTAGAGAATTTATTGAGAGAATTCAAAGATTATTTACTAAAGCCTTAAAGCTTTCTTCCAACTCTATTGTGCAAAAACACCATCTAGATTCAAAGAACGTTCACTGCAAAAACTTTAGAAGTCTGAAATTCCTTATGCTTATTGCAACACATTTATTTTCTTTGCACTTTATTTCTGTACAATCAGCCTGTGTAAGAGGCTGAAAAATGAATTTTATTCACTTATATTTAATGTTGTTCAAGCTTGTTTATATATTAATTCTTGATGCTATTTATAAGCTTTATGTTTATTTTCTAGGCTGAATGAAAGGTGGGAAGAAATGGAGTAAATCCGAAGAGAAGGAAAGTGCAAGAGAATAGCCAAAGAAAGAATCAGATGGAGCAGTTGAAGTTAGAAGCAAAATGAGCACTCCGACGCTGCTCCACCAAGCCACCTTGCCAAGGCAGTGACTTGGGTGTTTGAATTTTTCTCCCCTCTTGACTTGTGCAATAAGACCATTCCTTTGGAGTTTTTTAGGGGTCTTTCGGTGAGGGTTTCTTGGAGCTTTTTGGGTCTTTTTGTATAGGAGAAAGAAAGGTTTAAAGATCATGAGGAATGAGCTTAGATTGCAAGGATTGGAAGACAAGAAGAAATAGGGAAAACATTGTTATTTCTGGTTTTCTTTTGTTTCCATTACTTTCATTCCTTGTATCTTGGTTTTAACTTTGGATTCTAATTATGTCAATGTTGAATGGATATTTGATTGATTTATCTTACATTATGAGTGGCTAATCTCCCCCTTTTTAGAGGGGAGATGTATTTTATGTGGATTTCATGGGACAATGCGATAATCAATTTGGAATAAGTTGAAAAAAATCATGAATGAAGTATAAATAAAATCAATTCTCTAGAGTTTTCATACCTTGATTTATTCTATTAAAGCCTCTCCATTTTATTTGTTATTCAATTATTAATTTCTTAGTTATCCAGATAAAGTTATAATTAATCAAAGCAATAGCTAGTGATAAATTAACATACACAATCCCTAAGGATACTACAACCCTCTCATACAAAACTTGACGCCATACACTTGTAGTATAATTTGTAGCTATTAGGATTACTATATATAATTTTGATCATAACCAAAACTTGTATTAAGATAAAATAATATTGTACTTAAATTGTCAACAATCATATGCATAATTATGATTTGATAAATGTTAATTGATAATGTGAAGAATATATATAATCATGAATGTTTAATTATGTAAGCATACATGTTTTACCTCATAATGTGTTTAGAAATCATTCTTTAAAGTGTTAATTTGTTGAATCATATTTAGCACTACACTCTATTGAGTTTTCATATTATGTACTTAAATAAGTAATGTATATTATCCTTGCTCTCCAATATGTTAAAATCATATGAGGATAAAATAAAATTTGATTAAATAATATATCTGAAAGCTAACAACATAGCAAGTGTAGAAAACTTTTAAGTGCAGGATTACAATCTTCTACAATAAATGCAAATGACAAAAATAATTGAATATGAAGCCATGATTAAAGTGCTTAAACCGCGGACCATCTATTAGCCAGAATTTGCCTAAGACAAAGTAAGAAGGAGTAATCTCATCAAGAACTTAGATAAATGAAGAAAGAAGAATGATAAAGAGATGGTCCTCGGATAACTATGCATAAAGGGAAGAAGCTTTGTCTAACCAGCAAAGCTAGAAGAAAGAATTTGCCCAAGGATAAAAAGGCAAGATGTAAAAGACAAAGTAGAGTAATTTTGTATGAGCAAAGACAAACAAATTAAGAATGAAGGAAGAAGAAGGTTGAAGAGATGAACTCCATTTGTTGCATAATAAATGAGGAATTTGACTTCGTCTATAGGATCAAATTCATCTGTTACTTGCTACAAACAACACGGAAGACAAAGTAGAAGACAAAGTGGAAGTTATATAGTGAGAATAGACAAAGTTGCATAGACAAAGTAGCTGCTTAGACAAGTGAAATTCAATACATAGGCACATTTGTTTGCAACTTACTATAGACAAACCTATAGATGAAGTGCAGAGCCTAGTTCATCCAAGACAAAGTAAAGTAGAGTTCGTTTGTCATTTACATCAAATGAATGGGGAATAATAGAGAAACATCATCTTTTCGAGCAGACAAGGCAAAGTTTATCTGTTGATCAATAGAGTTTGTTTGTCAATCAGTTTAACTTTGTCTATGGTGCCAGAGTTCATCTATTATTTACAACAAACAAAGTAAACTTTCGAAGGATTGACTGATAGACAAATCTCATGGGAGAATTCATCTAAAACTTAATGATAGACAAATATCAAGGAGGAATTTTTTCAAAAATTAATGACAAACAAATGCAAATAGAGAGAGGCCATGACTTGTTAGAGGAAAATTGATTTATGCCACTTGCATCTAAATAGCATTTGCATTCGTGCTTTCATTATGCAGACTCGTTTTAGTCACCATTTTTGGTAACAAGCATCTCTACAAGTTTTCTAGCTGTGTCAAGTCAAAATGAGAAAAGACATTTCAACAATGACTTATCTTCCCCTTTGTAAATGAAAGATGATGCAACAGCTGGAGAAAAATTAGAAGGTATGCACTCCAACAACAGAAATCTCAATGGTCTTCTTTATTTGTTGTTGTCCCTGTTTTTGTATTCAACAGAATCCGCCTTCTCCAACAGTCAAAATTATGAAGAAGCTATTTAAGGAGAAGATGTTGGATGATTCAAAGGTGGTCAAGGAAAATATTTCAAATGAGTATGCAAATCCTTCCACATAAGGCCAAGTGCTTAAATCATCGTCTATCTTTTATGAGCTTCAATTTGCATATCCTTATGACCATTGAATTTATATTTTGGGAAGATCTTTCTGTATTACTAGAGTTGTAAAAGATCTCATCTTCTCATGTGCTTAAATGTGCATTAGTTTTCTGGTTAAACTGAAAAGCCAAATAGTTTGTGGTGAGCTCGGGAAAACCATATTGTATGAGTTATTGGTGAGCTCTGGAAAACCATCAAGTTTGCTAGTGATCTTCGAAACCAGTGAGTTTCTTAGTGAGCTCATGAAAACTAGAAGAGTGTTGGGAGCCCCCTAGAGCATAAATCCAAAAGAGTATTGGGAGCACTTGCTTATGCCCCCTAGAGCTGGAATCTAGAAGAGTGCTAGGAGCACTTTTTTATTTTCATTATATGAGATATAATGGATCCCAAGGCCCAATTAGTGTGTGTTCTTAGAAGAGTGGATGTAGTTACGAGGTTCCCTAACCACTATAAAAATTATGTTGTTTGTCTGTGTTTGTTTATCTACTTTATTCTTCATGCACTTTATTATTTTATTATTTATTTTACATCACACCACACACAAGCATGAAAAGAGGAAAATGGTCTAATAGGGGTTAAGTAATGAATTTTTATATACCCATTTTACTCCTTCCCTCTTAGGTTAAGCCATACTATGGGACTCTAAAAGTTGTATCAGAGCAAGATAGATAAACAATTCTTGTGATCTATTTAGCTTACCTAATAATATCATCCTCTGTGTTCTCTAAAGGATACTCCATCTCTTCACTTCCATATTTGCAATGCATTGAATTATGAGTAATGGAAGAAGATATTGGAAATATATCTTATGGTCAAAGGATCTTCATCTATGAAAAATCATTTAAATTGGCATTAGCAAGGATGAAATGAGAGCAGAGCTAAAAGTGTTGAAATTTTAGTATAGGCTCTCTACCCCACCATTTGCAAAGATGTCTTAGCTTATAAGTTGATATGAGAAATCTTAAGACAAATCAAAGATAATTACTAAGGGGAAAAATACTTTGCACTCACACACTACTTATGTTCCTATTTAGACTAACTTGAGTGCAGGAAATTAGGGAAAGGATAAAATAAACTCTTGAAGAAGAAGAAGAAAAAGAAAGGAGACTTGGTCTGAAGAAAGAAAATGAAGACATGATGAAATACTAAGTTTCTTCAAAATAAAGAGGAAAGGTAAGCACAGGTTGACATTCAAGCTCAAATGCTTTTATTGAATATGTCATTATCTGAATTTTGAAACTTTACTTGCGTGTTTCTTTTAGTTCATTCTCTTGTTAATAAGAATTCATATTTAGTCCTTCAATTGCATATCTCTGATTATTTATATGTCAATAGAAATAAATTTTATTTGTATATCTTCATTAATAATTTATTTATATATTTATAGAAATTAGACTTTACTCTGTGCATCATTAATGATTCATTAGCATTTACATTTAGAATTTCACTTGTATAGCTTTACTATTTCATGTACATGCTAGATTTGGAATTTTATTTTTGTATACCTTTATGAATTCATCTGTATATATCTTGCTCATTCATGTTTATATATACAAAGAATATAGAATTCACACTAGGATAAATAAAACTCTGAAAAACATAAAGTAAAATTCTAAAGATAATCAACAAGTAAGAAAAATAACATTCAGATAATAAATAACTTAAAGATAAGAATACCTAAAAGATATATAACTACAAACTAAATAAAATAACAAAACTAAATGATTATGATTAAAATTATTAAAGATAAAGTTGAGTTGATCTAGCATATAAGGTTAATTGCTATTCACAATTGTGTTGTTCAGATAACTCAATGATTAATTAAAGTACAATGGTTATCCTATCTATTCATGAAAACTCTTTTAATTCATCAGCCTGTTTCTTAGCATACTATTGTGGTTAAGATGATACTTTGTACTAAATAAACTATCAACATATGTTCATATCTGTTTGAGCCTATTAATGAATAGAAAGTGCAAGAGTTTTTAAAGAGTACGCAGGAGAGCTTGAAATGAGCATAGAAGAAGAATGAGAACAATGAAAATTCAAATTATTCTTCTCAACTCACAAATCCAAGCAAATGAGCCAACAAGTTCAAGTTTCAAATGCAAGAAAATGATTGAACAAATCTATACTATATCCCGAACAATATCAAATCTTAGATGATGCATCAACAACTTCAAATAGAAGAATTTGAATGAATAGTCAAAGTCTAACAATAACACTTTTGAGCTCAAATGAGAAATCTATGATAGAAAGCGCCAAAAGAGATAAGTTGCCTAACTTGATTATGCCTTTCATTGCTATATTTTAGATGCCTCTAAATGAACTACCTTGGATTTGAATCGATATGAGTTTACTGCTTTGAGCTAAACCATTTTGAAAATCTTAATAAACCTAAAATTAATCAAAACTATAATATCACTATAGTCCCAAGGCATAGTCAAGCCTGTCTAGGAAACTTCATAGTTTAAGGTCTCGAATAGGAATTTCATTCTTAGTCATTCCTTTTGTAATAATGATTAAAAGCTTTATCTATTAAAAAGAATCTAAATTAATACATAAAGACTAAACTCATAATCATAACATAAAAAGGAAACAAAAATAGAATCTTTAAGAGAACAATAAAATTCACTTAACAAAAATTAAAAACAACTACTTCCTTAAAATTTATATAACTGCCACTAATTACCTAATCCTTTGTTGAGCCTCTAATAATTCTTTCTCCAAAGCTACGACTCTACCGATAACATCCTCATAAGCTGTACAATGGCCAATCAAAAGAAGATCTGAATAAGCATTTGCCTTCTTGTCACACCTCAATTTCTTCTTCAAATGCTTCTCCTTTTCTTTTAAAAAGAAAATCTGGTTTTTTCCATCAATCCTACATTGCTCCATCTTTGTCCATTTCTTAACTTTGTATATCATCTGTTCAACTAAATATCATCTAACATAAATGAAGTAGAGAATACATAGGGTCATAGCCAGTTCTCAAGACAAGCATTAACTCTATGGCTCAAGTCCCAGTAATTGTCTTCTTTGTAAAAATAATAAGAGAGATACATTGGCAGCACAAACAAGGAATAAATCCTCGTACCTTATAGACCCAAACAGGGCCCAATAGGATTATGCATGTTCACTCTTGAGTTATGATAAATAAACTATGCTTAAAAATTATTTGCATTCTTTTAATCACATATCCAATGCTTGACTCTGTATAAGAATGCTCTCATGAAACATAAAACATAACTCACCAAGCATAAAACTTTGTAAAGAATCAAAAAATTAGAAACTATTGAGAATAAAACTTAAATGAAAATATAAACAGTCACAATATGAGATTTAAAAGATTCAATCCATTAAAAGATACAAAAGAAAATAAAACTATTTATTTGGCCAAAACATTAACAATCATCTCCAATTCATCAACCCTTTGATGAGCTTTGGCTAACTTTGGCTCTAAGTGTTTAATGTGATTTATGGCTTCCATATAAGCCATGGAGTTCTTGGTCAAGAGATGCTCAAAATGAGCAGTGTTTACCCTAATGGAAGATAAATCTTTCTTTAACTGCCTGATTTTGTCATGAAGAAACAAAATTTTCTCTACAGTCTTGAAACTTGCATTATCATCTTTACCTTGAACCTGCCTTGAAGAAAAACTCGACGACGCCATGACTGCTCTGATGGACACTAAAAAGTCATCTTATCCTTAACTCTTCTATACCAAAAAGAGAATGTAGAGCGTTTGTCCATTTTCCAAGCAACCTATTAACTTTGCCATTAATAAACCCAATTTTCTCTCTTGATAATAATGAGAGCTAGCTATTGAAACAAAAAGATAATAAGATGCACATTAAAAGCAAGGACCCAACATTAAACCCATCAAGCTAAAACTATGCATCATTACATTATAATTATTGCTTGATGAGTGCTTATTAATAGATGTAAAATTATTTTTAATGGCATGAAATTATGTTGATTATCACTTTGACATCTTTAGTATTTGAATGAGAATTATGATTTTGATGAATAATTAAAATGATAGTGTCGAATGCTTGTTTACTTATCTTTCTAATCATCAACTACATTTCTCCAATGGTTGAATGTTGCCCTTCATATGAATTTGCCTCTTGTATTGATAAAAATTTATTATGTTTATACACATGTGCTTAAAAGTTATTTACATATTGCAATTATTAAGCATTATCATTAATATGAATCTACTCTTTTACATTGATACAAAATCATCCCCTGAAATGATTATGCTATGCATTGTATGAGATTAAGGGGAGAGAGAACTGTATAATAAAGACAAGGGGAGAAATAAAATTAAGTATAGGAGAAAGAAAATTAATTATATAACACTAAACAAGTTAGGGGGAGGAAAATAAATGAATGGGGAGAAGAGGGATGTGCTAAACCTTTTTGATTCTGACAAAAAGGGGGAGAGACATGTGAGAAACGTTTATAAACCAAAAAGGAAGAGAAATATGAGTGACTTGTAAGAAGAGTGATAAAAAGGTCGAACCCCATAGGATTATATAAGTTAGATATTCAGGGGGAGATTAAGGGAAGATTACAATTTTAATAACAAGTCTTCAAAGTTATGTCATCATAAAAAAGGGGGAGATTGTCAGGATTACTATATATGATTTTGATGATAACAAAACTTGTATTAAGAGAAAATAACATGTGTGCTGAAATCGTTAATAATCATATGCATAATTATGATTTGATAAATGTTAATTGATAATGTGAAAAATATGCATAATCATTAATGTTTAATTATGCAAGCATACATCTTTTACTTCATGATACATTTAGATATCATTCTTTAATGTGTTAATTTATTGAATCATATTTAGCACTATACTCTATTGAATTTTCATATTATGTGCTTAAATAAGTAATGTATATTATTCTTGTTCTACAACATGTTAAAATTATATAAGGATAAAATACATTCTATCTAAATAATATATCTGAAAGCCAACAAAATAGCAAGTGTAGAAAACTTCTAAGTGTAGGATCATAATCATCTACAACAAATTGCCACTACTATATGCTACGCTCCAAATGGATTAAATTGCTGAAGATCATGGAAGAAGAAGAAGAAGACAAGGCTTCAAAGATGAACTACAAGGAGCTTGCTTTATCTGTTAAATCCAAAGAGAAACTTCAATAGACAAATGCAAATGACAGAAACAGTTGAACATGAAGCCATTATTAAAGAGCTTAAAATGTAGACCATCTATTAGCCAGAGTTTGTCTGAGACAAAGTAAGAAGGAGTAATCTCAACAAGAACTCTCATCAAGAACTTAGACAAATGAAGAAAGAAGAATGAAAAAGAGATGATCACCCAAACAACTATGCATAAAGGGAAGAAGCTTTGTCTGAACAACAAAGCTAGAAGAAAGAATTTGCCCAAAGATAAAAAGGTAAGATATAAAAGACGTAACTTCGTCTGAGCAAAGATAGACAAATCAAGAAAGAAGGAAGAAGGAATTTGCAGAGACGAACTCTATCTGTTGTAGAACAAATAAGGAATTCAACTTTGTCTATAGGATCAAATTTGTCTATTACTTACTACAGACAACGTGGAAGACAAAGTAGAAGACGAAGTGGAAGCTGCACAGTGAGAATAGACAAAGCTGTATAGACAAAGTAGCTGCTTGGACAAGTGAACTTTAATGCATAAGCACATTCATCTACAACTTACTACAGACAAACCTATAGAAGTGAAGAGTTTTGTTCATCCAAGACAAAGTAAAACAGAGTTCGTCATTACATCAGACAAATAAGGAACAATAGAGGAAAACATACTTCATCTTTTTGAGTAGACAAGGCAGAGTTTATTTGTCAATCAACAAGGTTTGTTTGTCGATTAATTTGGCTTTGTCTATGGTGCTAAAGTTCGTTTGTCACTTACATCAGACAAATAAGGAACAATAGAAGAAAATCATACTTCATCTTTTCGAGCAGACAAGGCAAAGTTTATTTGTTGATCAACAAGGTTTGTTTGTCGATCATTTTAACTCCGTCTATGGTGCCAATGTTCATCTGTCACTTACATCAGACAAATGAGGAATAATAGAAGAAAATCATACTTCATATTTTTGAGCAGATAAGGCAGAGTTTATTTATTGATCAACAGGGTTTGTTTGTCGATCAGTTTGACTTCGTCTATGGCGCCAGAGTTCGTCTGTCACTTACATCAGACAAATGAGAAACAATAGAAGAAAATCATACTTCATCTTTTTGAGCAGACAAGGCAGAGTTTATTTGTTGATCAATAGGGTTTGTTTGTCGATCAGTTTGACTTTGTCTATGGTGCCAAAGTTCATCTATTATTTACAACAGATAAAGTACACTCACAAAGGATTGACTGACAAACAAATCTCAAAGGAGAATTCATCTATATCTTATGATAGAAAAAAATCATGGAGGAATTTGTCTAAAACTAAAGGTAAAATGCAAATAGAGAGAGGCCATGACTTGTCAGAGGAAAATTGACTATGTGACTTGCATCCAAATAACATTTGCATCCGTGCTTTCATTGTGCTAACTCATTTCAGTCACCATTTTTGACAACAAGCGGTGTTACAAGTTTTCTAGTTGTGTCAAGTCAAAACAAGAAAAGAAATTTCAATAATAGCTTATTGGTGGTTCAAATTATAATTCCTTGCAAGTGTATGTATAGTAGTATAATGTGCAATGCAAGGGTTGATCACATAGAGAATAGTCAAATGACTTAATTAGTTTTAGTTGCTAAATTATCCTAGCTTTAAAAATAATTTATTTATAACTTTGAAAATGGAGTAATGATAGGTAGAGTTTTAGAAACTTAATAGCATGTAAGTAAATCAATGACTAATAATGATGTAGGACAATTAGCAAGATGCAAAGGTCTAGGGATCTGATTTCACCACTAGATAATACCCCTTTACTAATGGAATGTTGGATTCAATGCTTCACTTGGGTTCATTCTTTCAAAAGTAAGATCATTACTGTTAGGTGTCCAGGTTTAAATCAAGTGTTTCACTTGTTCCAATTACCTATGGTGTAGCATAATTGAGGTAAAAACCCATTAATTTCAAGAACATAATGAACCAAAATAATATGGTTTAGCATATGGTGTCTAGTTTAACCATCTATCCTTTTCTTTCAAGGGAGCTCATGGTTTAGCATATGGTGTCTAGTTTAACCATCTATCCTTTTCTTTCAAGGGAGCTCATGGTTTAGCATATGGTGTCTAGTTTAACCATCTATCCTTTTCTTTCAAGGGAGCTCATGGTTTAGCATATGGTGTC
>JAYJMB010056616.1:0-27551 GCA_036873735.1 Pouteria campechiana | reverse complement strand
TATGCCGCATTGTAAAAATCTCTAAAACTTTACAAGAGTGAACATTTACATTTTTGAAATTTCTAAGGCCTTACATTTATGTTGTATTAACTATGGGGTAAATGATTAATGGCATGATTATAATGATTTCGATCTTCTACGAAGTGAATTGGACTAATGAAATCAAATTGTTTTTATGCCCTGAGTAATGGTTAAAGAGGATTCTTGTATATGGGCTATGTTGAGCCATGGATTGAATAGATTAAAAGCTTAATTGATTTGTTTACAAGTTGTTTAAATGTTAATCATGTAAGATACTAGATAAATATGTCAAGCAAGAAGAGTTCTTGTGATAAGTGTGGAAAACCCTAGTTTAACTAATACTTATTACATGTTTGATGATTATGGCCTGAGATTGACTATAAAACAAGTATTAATATGACATAATGTACTGAATACATGATTACAAATGGTTAAATAAATGGGATTATTACTCTATATAGGATGATGTGAGAAGGATGAAAAGGCATGGAGTTGGAAGAGTGTATAATGATTCACTCAAGGTAAGTAGGCGCCCCCTTGTTTAGTTTTAATGTATGATTGGTTGGAGATAATGAATATCCTATTGATTAGAATCTGGGCTTGTATGTTTTGTTTGGAGATAGAGGATATCTCATTTGTTATGAATACGTATCTTTGGATTCCGTGATAGTTAATGATTAATGTTTATATTGATGCTGTGAAGGCTTAAAGGATAGGGATAGTGAATATACTTTGAACTGAAGTTATTAGTTTTTGGTTTATGATGAGATCCATGATGTGAATTGAATAAGTACCTTATAATAGTTATTCTTATGCATGGATGTCTATTAGTTGGGGATAAAGAATACCACATGGTTATGATGGATAGTATGTTTCATAAGGCTTCATGTGAATGATTGATTTGAGGGGAATAGAGAGCATCCCCTAATTTTGTTTAGGAGTGAATGTGTATATTATACTATGGTGAATAATATCATATAATTGAGGTGTTGAGAATCTATTGAATTGAATCAAAAGAATTATGTATTACATTGGAATGCTAGGTATGATTATATATGTTCTGATTGTGATAATCTCATGTTTATGAGTTTTGATTATTATTTTCTATTATTGCTTACTTACTGAGTTACCCCGACTCACGCCTTCTTGTTTAAACTTTTAGTTGATAGTTTATGTAAAGGATTTGTGATAAAGACTGAAGACCTTTGGATGGTATGATTGAATGTTGGGATTGGAATCCTATTGTATATTTGTACAAATGTGAATTTGTATAATCGTATTAGATTGGAAATGATGTATATTAAATGTAATCATATGGCATGTCATAATAGGAATAAATGCACATGATATTAATGTGAAATTGTTTCTTGCCATCATTGAGTGATGTAGATTATGTGCTGTGGGTAAGTTGGGCTAGTGAAGTTAATTATGATAGAATGGCGATAATTGTTGAAATTATAGTTTATTTATGATTTGGAATTATGAACATTGATATTTAGAAATTATGAGTTTGAATGATTGTATATCAGGTTTTAAATATTGAAAATATAGAGTAGACTCTGCTGAAATTTTGGGTGAAATTCTCTTAAATATAGAAAAATATATAGGAAAAATAATGAAAAGTATAAGAATAATAGAATGGGATCCGAGCACCTCCAACCTAAAAGTGAGTAAGTTATAGTGAAAATGAAGGGTAATGACCAAGGTCATGCCTCGGAAGGTGGCGCGTGACAATTTTGTCCTCGAAACTTTGAGTATTCTTTGGTTCTTATCACTTTCTTAAGTTCAAAAATCTACTCATTTGGACTATTTCACACCTTGCGGGTCCGGATACACATGATACGCCACACAAGTTGTGTCTTTTTGATCATATGTCCTAACCATTCAAGAAATTTTTACTTTTATTAGCAATAATACTTACACAATTCCTCAACTGATGTGCTTACAATCAAGTCAATATAAAATCTTAGACTTTTATCAATATGCCACACCCTTTATTCAACATTACTATATGCATACATGACTTTATAATCTCCCAAACTTGGGTATCATACATCAATTTCATGACACATAGCCATACACAATTAGACATGTACACAAAACTATTTCACATACAATTAGGAGATTTTCATAATTAGCCTTACCATCAAGGCTTTTGCAATTTACCTATTAGACACGTAAATTCTAATCCAAAACATGCAATCTCATAGTAAGTAGCGATCCACATATATACATCATTATCTGTACATCCTCATTGGATATAATTCCATTAAATCCAAAGCATAGTAGTTTTATAACATGATACATAACAATGTATGAAAATGATAATGCAACATCAATATAATGCTCATAATGCATAATGTTTCACAATCCAAGCTATCTTGCCTCAATATTCAAATTGTAACTTAAGTCATAATAATCCCACGCCAACTATATCCAATTTAGGCCCTCTAGGCCACCACGCCAACTAGGCATCTTAATACCAGGCCATCTAAGCCTCCATCCTAGGTAGATGTCAAGTCATACCAGGCTATCCTGGCATCACAGTCAAGCTCCATGCCATCCAGGCCTGCATGCCACAAAGACATATCTAGTCAAGCCATACAATCCACCCTTTCCCTCTTCAATGTATGATTGGTTATTCTTGTAACCCTGGCTACGAATGTTGCTGGATTTATGGTAGCATTATTATTATTACCTATTATATCCCGCCTTCATTGTAGCTCAAGGATTTCAAGTTTTCCATTTCCACTTTTTGAGGGAATCCAGTGTACTTTGTATAAAGCCTTACGTGCCCCACAGGCACCATCATGATGGTTTTCCTAAGCTGACCACCAATTCACTGGTCTCCAAGCTTACCAACAACTTATACAATGGTGGTTTTCACAAGCTTACCACCAACTCATTGGTTCCCAAGCTTACTAGCAACTTATACAATGATGATTTGCACGAGCTTACCACCAACTCACTGACAGCCATAATTATCTTAAATTCATGTATATTTATGCCACCCACATGTATCATATCTATTCCATAACCAATGAACTCTAGAAATACACATCCTCAACAATTACATTTATGGCACTATATAACCAATTCATTCAACAATTTCTGAGACATAAGTTACGTAACAAAATTCAGCTCACTTAGACAACAAAATATAAACAAATGGAATCATTCAGTGATATCTGAACATGTCATCATTTACAATAATCAAACATATCCATAGAATCCATCAAGCAACACTCAAAGTTTATGGTATACAATCCATTATAGAGTTCATTCATTTCTTAATTATATCCATAACCCAATGAAACACTTATGATGGGGCCATCTGCTCAGATAAACATCTGAGACTTATGCCATGGCACACCATATCTAGTTAAATCAAATAATTAACCAACTAGGGCTCACACAACCCTATTAACCTAGTAAATCCAGTGATTCCATCACAACCCAATTTAACAAACAGAACTGAATTCAGTTTCCAATACTTACTCATGAAACTTCATAATTTCATCATTCCAATGTTGCATATATTGTAAGAAATAATATTCACATATTCTCATATGGTAGCCATATAGACCACCCTAGTCATATATTGAAATTATATTTGGGCTATCATAGCACTATCATATTCATTTCATATTAGAATCATCTAGGGCCTTAAGTGCATTCCCTCATGAACCAAAACATTCCTAGACTTGTATTAGGCATGTCATTTCCTAACTCTTTCTTTCCATTGCCATCAAAATTTTGGGACTTATCACATACCATACTATCTTGGTATTAAAGAATTATAGAACTAATACTATTCTATCATCCCCCACCCTGGGGCCTATGTGTTTTCACATTTTCCTATAATTTACCCATTTTTAAGGAAATTATTTTGCCAAAAATTTGGCAGAATCTACCCTAAAATATGAGGCTATATACTTGTGCAATTATTGATCATATAAAACTATAATTTCAATAACTATAAAGCAAAAGCGTAAATCACAAATATACCCAGAACCGTAGTCGCATCATGATGGTAATGATCATAATTGGAATAATACAAAATTCATTCACAATAATATAAATAAATCATTATGACATGCCAATACGTCTCATTATACATCATTTGAAATCTTTTAAATACAATTGTACAAATACACTATTAGATTCCAATCCCAAATCATCATATCACAAAAAGGCATCTTCATATCTTGGTCACAAGCCCTAACCCACCTTTGGGCTCCTTTATCTGACCTTCCAGCTAAAAATCACAATAAAAGAGTGAGTTCGGGCAAACTCAGTAAGTAGGCTAAATAAAAAATAATGATCAATAAAAACAACATGTTTAAGATAAACAATGTAATTAATACATAACAGGGCAATCATACCATGAGGTTAAAGTCCTCATTATTCTAACAAAACATTCTACACCATTCTGTCATGACTACATATCACAAATCAAGCCTAATATATCAATTCTAGGCCATTCTAGGCACTTCCTACCATAATAGTGCTATACAGGCACTTCACATCATAATTGTGCCATTCGGCACAACATATTATAACTATGTCATGCAGGCATAACACAAATCATGTTGTATCAATGCCATCCTGGCTGATTCACATAGTATACTCATGCGATTAGTATAGTAAAATTAACTTGGCTATCATAATTATATACAATTTCATGGAATGCTCCCCATTCGACCACCACACATATTCACTTAACATATGAAACAACATGCTATACAACTCTTGGGATACTCACTATCCCCATCCATCTACACATCCACACATTTACAATAGAAAGAAGAAACTGAGGATATTTCTTATTCCCATAACATCATCCATTCACATGTAATAGAACAAGATCATAGGATATACATTATACCCAACATTTCACATAGTCACACATCGGAAATTACAAGAATGATTATGGGACGAGGACTATTCCCAACAATCCATTCGTCACATACTTATATCACAACAATTATAAACAAATAGGATAACCAATATCCCCGTCCATTCATACATGCCTGTATGCAAACATCGAGATAATTACTATCCCATCTAGTAATACAGTCAATTAGAAAAGAGCCTGCTTACCTTACTAAAGGTCCATTTCACAATTCTCATGTCCCTTAACTTGCCTTTCCATCCGTATTCCAATGGCCCTACATAGGAATGAACCAAATTACATATGTTTCTCATTAAAATATTTCATCATACATAAAATGTACATAAGTTAGCTATCACTTTACACAATGTTGTAATAGCCTACGTACATCCTCGACATGGTAAAAGTCATATCCAATCCATTTAATAGTAAAAACACTTCTTTATCAATTAATTACACTCTAAAAAAAACTCATCCCTTAACCCAATTCATTAGGGGTTACACTCAAACCTGATATACATAAGTTATTTCTTATTGACACATTTCATCAAACATGTGATAAGCACCATTTAACTTAGCATTTCCTCTTAAGGTATATCAACTATACTTATTTCCCATTATGTTATAAAAATAAATTAATCTCAAGAATAATAAATTAACCTCCCCAATAGGTTAATTAAACTCTAAATTTCATTAAACTTAATACACAACATTCATCGGTTATTGTTCAATTAGGGTGCTATACATTTCATAGACAACCATCTAACCAATTTTCTCAAATCCAATTTACTTCAACAACTCTTTAATCAACTAATTAAACATTCCCCCATGATTCCCAAATCAATTCATATCTATTTCTCTATAAAATCATTGCTCATGAATTGTAAGCGACTCTAATCAAGTAGAAAATGCAATTCTAATTGGGGAAAACTAACTTACCATCTCTTTCATTCATGGTTTACACCATAGAACAATAAGCCAGCCCCAAATCTTCATGAATCCATCATGGGTTGCAGCAAAATTGAGTTTCCATCTTCCACCATCAAAATGACTAAAACCTAGGTTTAGATGTGTGCTTGGGGGTTTACACGCCTAAATCATCTTGTTTTATAGCTAATCAAGCAAGAAATGGAAGGGCGAATGGGGCTAGGACAAGGGTTTGGGGTGGGAAGAAGAGGAAAATGATATAAATGAAAAATGGGATGGAAATGACCTAAAAAATTCAGACCACCGTCTTACCTCGCTGACCGGTGCTGCGGTGCCCAAATGGCAGAGCACCAAACCAACCATCTTCACGATCTGGCGATGCAGCGCCCACGCTGCTACTCCCCTTTTTACACCTTTTTGTTTGAATTGTCTCCTATGGTTAATCCCCCCCTAATCATGACATATAAACCAAATAAAACCTTATTGAAAAGCATAATAATGTCTCATTTAAATGGAAATCATGCCATTAACCGCTTTACTCCCACATACATGAAATTTTCTTTGAAGACCCCCTAAATTCACATGTAATTCATGTCTATAAGAAATGAAAAACACCTTTCCTCTACTCAAGTCACCAATATAATCAATTAAAGAAATTTTCTCCCCAGTATTTAACACCCTGAGTGATACAGTATCCCTTGATTTTTCATACAAGCACCGTGTTTTGAATAATGTTTATTATATTGTGTGATTGTGTCGATTGATGGTATAATGAGTATCCCATGATTCTACATACGAGCATGTGTTTTGGATGATCTTTATTATATTGTGTGAATGTGTAGATTGATGGGGATAATGAGTATCCCATACTTGTGCATACGAGTAAGTGTTTTGAATGATATTGTACATTGTGTGAATGCGTAGATTGGTGGGGATAATGAGTACCCCATCATTATGCATATGGGCATGTGTTTGGAAGAATCTTTACTATGTTGTGTGAATGTGGGGATTGATGGGGATAGTGAGTATCCTATGATGATGCCTATGAGCGCTATGTTTTGATTGGCAATTAGATCATTATAATAAAATTTGAATGACAAAATTGTGCATTTCTATGTAATTGCTTTGAAAATTGTATTTGGCTATATGTTCAATTGTAATGTTCTTGATAATACATTGCATGGATGTGCTTGAATATGATGTGACTGTGATAGTGCCTTGGAGGCATGGACATGATGTGGACATGATAGTGCCTAGATGGCATGGACGTGATATGGACATGATAGTGCTTGGGAGGCACTTATATGATATGGTTATGATAGTAGTACCTAGGTGGCACAGACATGATATTGACATGATATGATATGCCTGGATGACATAGATATAATATGGATGCCTGGATGGCATAGATATGTTATGACACCCATGGGGTGTGAATAAGCCTTGGCATCATGGATGCCTGAGTTCACAGATATATTGGGACACCGATGTGGTTGTGTCTAATCTTGGTGAAGTGTATTAGTAATGAGAATGTGTGATTATGAGTATTGTGATGGTATGATAATGAAGAATGTGTATGGATGAGGACGCCATGACAATGAGGCGGTGATGTGTCTTGATAATGAGAATGGGCTAACAATGAAGCTGTATATGAGCCTACATTATGAAGACATGTACATTATGACCAAGTAAGCATTGTTGCTTTGCCATGCAATTAAGCATGTTATAAATGTGGACATGTTATGGAATTAAGCATGTGATTCCACTTGATTATTAATTATTGTTTTCTATCTTGCCTATTTATTGAGTTTGCCTAGACTCATGCTATTTTATTCCTTATTTTTAGTTGACAGGTTAGGCGATGGAGCCCAATCGAGGGTTGGTGCTTATGATCGGGATTAGACAGTGATCCTCATGATGGTTTGATAAATTTGGGGCTAGGATCCCCCATTATGAATATAAAGTTGTAATTTGATAACATTCAAGTATGATGTATATAGACTTATGTATGAGATAATTGTATTAGCATGTCAAAATGATAGAATGTATGTGATGTTAGTGGATGTATTTTAGTGTAGGTCCAGTTATGCCATTTGCCATTGTGATGTTGCATACGATTATGGGCAATGTGCAGGTGTTTATTGTTATGTGTAATGGTGTTTATGGATGTATAGGATTATGTAGAATGTTGTACAGGTATTGAATCCTTATATTTCAGGGGAGACTTTGTTGGATTTTTGGTAGAATTCTTCTCTGGAATATAAGATGGTAGCGCCCTAGGAGCAGGATGTAACAAATGGTACTAGAGCTAAAATGGTTAGCTAATGTTATAAATAGCATCACAGCTAAAAGCATATGGTTTTGGAGTTGAGCCTTTGAGTTGTGATGGCAATGACTATTAGACATGAGTAAGAGAATGACATGCGTAATACTAGCCTGCGAACCAATAGGATCATGGGGGAAGGCTAGCCTAGGGAATGAAGTTAGGGAATATGTTGTCTATATGTGTAGCATTAAATGATTGTATATCATTAAATTGGTGTAGTGATGTCACTAAGGAAAAAATGATGTATAGAGAAAAGGCCCCTATGATGGAGTAAGTTGTAGATATGGGCATTATGAGTTGTAGTGATGCCATTTTGTTTGATAAATGCTCCTATCGTCTTTATGGATTTGATGAATAGAGTATTTAAACCATACAAGGAGCATGTGCACCATTTGAGAATGGCATTACCAAGATTAAGAGGAGAAATTACATGTAAAGCTTAAGAAGTGTGATTTTTGCATGACTAGTGGAACAACTTGGTTGTAAGTTAATGCAAAATGGGAATATGATAACCTATGCATCTAGGCGGTTAAAGCCATATGTAAAGCCCCGCACCCCCAACCTACGCATTTTGACTATACCATACCAAGGCCGATGCAGGACGCTACCAATGCTTTATCATTTCCTTGTAATCCTCCCTCCTTGGGTAAATATCCTACCTACAAACCAACAAACTCTACCCTAAAATATAAACATTTATACCAAATATATATGTGTGGAATCAAGGCATATCTAATCTACCTAAGGCATATCCAGTCTGGCCATTTGGGCCATCATGCCAACCAAACATATGCAATTTGGCCATTCGAGCCCTCTTGCTAACCAAGCATGTCATATCCGGCCATTTGGGCTCTCCTGCCACTCAAGCGTATCATATCTGGCCATTCGGGCATATCATATTACACCATCACACTCCATATGTGTCTTATCCAATTCAGGTCAAATTGGCCTTCCCAACCATGCCATCCAGGCATCCTTCATCCATTCCAATATTCCCCGTCTCACATAACACTAAAACATACATAGAATTTAATCATACCCATCACATTCATGACTCATGATGGATTACAAAACAACACCATATCAAAAATTCAATGCCAACAACTTACATAGGAAAATTTCATTAATTAATCATATGGAGGAAATACACAAATTTATAAATCACATTATCAATCAAATAACTCAATTCAACTTTAGGGAAACTCAATGTCAATCAACATAATCAGTGCCCACATGCAAATTCATTCAAATCAACATGCTCACAAGCAAAGTTATTCAATGATACCTAGATACTTTATCCATGGTGGGAAACAAAACAATGTCATGTCAACAACATTATAAACAAACAGCTGGTAACTTATGAATTACTCAATTCAATACATAAACATACACAATGTTATCCCAACATCGCAATCAATCACATAAATTACTATCTAAACATTACCATCAATCACAATTATAAAATTCCTTAGGCATCACACACTAGACTCATACTATCACATGTCAGGTCCAGTCAAATCCATCATCCAATCAATTAGTGCTCACATGATAAAATTTCTCACAAGATCATATTATTTTAAGGAATCTCATGATTCCATCATAATTATTACAAATCAATTAAACAATCATGCAACATTTATTCATGAAACTTCACAGTTTCATCATTTCAAATTCACACAATGAAAGCATAATAGTCAATTATGCAAATGGTGCGCATATGAGCACCACCATGCTTCACTATGCTACTCTAATAATAACTAACATATGTCACTGAAAACATAATCAGGTCGTCTTTGTGCTATCATAGCACCATCATTTTCATTTCATATGAATATCATCCATCCATATTCACATCAATTCACAACTACTATTAACATCAACCATACTTTATCATAACACTTTACACTTATCATTTATATGCCCTCTGCTCAATCCTCATGCCTTCCTTTCTACTCTTAAGTTCATATTCTTCCATGTTCTGGCATGTCATTTCCTATCTCCTTTCACTAACCATTGCCATCATAATTCTAAGCTTCGTGCTCTCACACAGATGAGAAGGACTTATCACATAGATAAGTCACTAGGAGGGCTTTAATACCATCTGTAATGCTTTGCAACCCCACCCTATGCGTTTTGACTATTCCATATTGGAGCCGACGTAGGATGCTACCAATGCTCTTTCATTTCCCTGTAATCTTCCCTCCTAGGGTAAAATCTAGCCTACAATCTAATAGTATACCCTAGAATATGAACATTTATACTTGATATACATGTGTGGAATTAAGTAAAATTTATAATTCCAAGCATTATAAGATAACATCTCAATCTAAAACACTCATGCACACTCACACCCATACCCACAGCTCCACCCAAGAGTGAAAGCATATCATGATGGCAATATATTTATCCCTAGAATCACACCATTCCATTTGCAATATCATGAATAGTTACTATGCCATGCCATTTCATTTCATTTATACATCAATATACATGATTTAAATCTCTTAATTAGAATCATACAAATATATTATTGGGATACAATCCCAGTACATGATACCAAAAAAGATTTCTTCAATCTCATTCACCAGTCCTAATTCATAGTTGGGATTCTTTGACTATCATGTCAGCTAAAAAAATAGAATAAGAAGGCATGAGTCCTAGCAACTCAGTAAGTAGGCAAAAATATAAAATAATAATAATAATAAATTACATGTTCTCATCCCTAAACATGAGTACAATTTATTAAAGGAATCATAGTCTGAATATACATATCTAGGAGGCTTAATCCCTCCTTTATTCACTACCATACTCTACACCCTTTAGGCATATACAATCATACTTTTAAACGTGTCCTCCAAGCAACTCATATTACCTCTAAGCCATTCTAGCTTGTCATATCATGAATTTGCCATATAGGCACCACATTTCATAACTGTATCATTCAGGCATAATTTACCATTTTTGGAATGCTTCTCATTCCATCAATACATACATCCATTCAATGATCATATGTAACATTCTGGGACATTCAATGTCTCCATTACTTCCAACATCCACACATAGATAACAAAAGAGGAATCAAGGGATCATCCTTATCCCCATCCATCATCTAATATACTTTAACTTACATAACAGGAGGGGATCTTTGCTATCCCCATACAAATAAGCCTATACAAGTTGTCTTAATCATCTATTCCTATACAATACTAGGATATTCTCTATCACTTTTATTTCAACATCCATACACAAGAAAATCTATCATTATACATATAAGTCACATCTACCATTGGCATCTAAAAGATATTCCTTATCCCCAACATTCAAGTCATCATAAAACACCATAAACACCATTCTTTAAAATAGCATGGGATATCTACTATCCCCAACCAAAACATACATGCTCGGATACAAACAAATGGGATATTCCATATCCCCAACCATAACATATACTCAATCAAGAAATGCCTACTTAGCTTATGATTTGCCAACTTCCATAAATCTTCAAGTTCTCTAGCTTTTTCCCATTCTCCAATGGTCCGATACACACAATGATTTCCATTTACTCATAATTATGATCATATCATATCAATGAATTACATTAACCATACTCTTTAGTCATTGTAATCATATATTCAAATATATCATGTTAACACCTTCCGATTATAACAATTACATCACTTTCCTCATGGAAAGATATCATCAAACATGTACTTAACACTAGCTACATTAGGGTTTCTCCCTAACATATCACAAGGAAATTCTTTCTTTACAACATTTATCTTATATATGACATGATTAACACCTAAATAGCTTAGAAATAAATCAATTAAGCTTTGAATTCAGCTAATTGATGGCTCACATACCTCTTACATAAAATCCTTTTTAGACCCCATTAGATCATAGCCCAAAATCATCTTTTCTACCCTTAAACAAGTTTTAAACCATCATAAGGTATGCCTTATTCCATTTTCTCATGACAATTTCACATAAAACATAAAAACCCCCAATTTCCATTGTCTATAAAAACCCTAATTTAGCAAAATTCATAATTTCTCATGCTAAATCACTATAATCATTCCATGAAATAATTCCCCTATGATTTTAAAGTAATATACATCATTTTTGTCCCCAAAATCAATTATTCATGAAATCTACAAAACGCCAGCTTAGTAAAAATGAAATTCAGTTGGATAAATTACATTACCTTCAATTTCATGTGTAGCCATCCTCCCCAAATGAGGATCCAAGCTCTAAGCCCCAAGTAGCTCCTTCCATTTGAAGAAAATTAGATTTTCTTTCACCATTCAAATGCCAAAAACTCATCCTCATTAGCATGCTTGGATGATATTCTAGCTAAATCATCTTTTTCTCTAACAAAATATTAAAGAATTAAGCCTAAAAGAGGCTCATCGACTAGCGCTGCGGCGCCCATTATGGCACCGTCGTCACCAGTTTTTTTGGCCTGCCTTCTTTTGTTGTTTTCTTCCCTTTTCTCCATTTTATGCCATTTATTTTCCATATACTTTTAATCATAATATTTCCACATAATATTAACATCTATTGCATAGAAATTATGCCCCAAAATAACTTAAAATTAAATTAAATCATTTGCATTATTTTCTTTCAAAATAATTTCTTCCCCTTATTTTTAATGCCTAAGACATTACACCATATGAACAAAATGATTTGACCCATGATTTGGAACTAGCAATAGTTGTCTCTACATTCAATATACAGAGGTATTTCTTGTCTAGTGAAAAAGGTGATGTTTATACTGATTTCAAGAGCCTAAGATATATTTGCATCCAACAAGAAGTTAATATGAGACAGAGGTTATAGTGAAATTGTTAGAAGAGCTTGATTGGGGGCATTCATACCATCTAAGGAAAGCTAATGTAATGGTTGATGTCTTGAGTAGGAAATCAAGTAGTGGCATGGCATGTATGCTCACTTATTATTCGAAGAGCCAAGAAGCTTAGATCTGCATGTGGGTATGAAAGGGTTGATTGCAAAGATGTGTTAGCCGAGTGAAGACTGGACAAAACTTACATTATATTGGGGGATGGATTCAGGTATTGAACAGTAAGTAAAGCAACTAAGAAATAAAGTGATTTGCCTTGTGAGGATCCAGTAGAGCAATCATACTAAGGGGAGGTGACATGAGAACTTGAGGAAATGATGAGAATAAAATATTCTTGTGGAATGAGACTTACAGTTTTAAGGACAAAGCTTTTTGTAAGAAGGGTGGTTTGTAACACCCAGGGTTTTAAAGTAAGAAAGTCTTTCTTTAATCATTATTAAGTTGTGAAGAGATTTGTTATGAAGTTTAATGTACATATGCCAAGGTGACTAAATGACATTATCCCTATTTATTTGAGGGTACTAATTATGCATTTGAATGTATCTATAAAAAGGAATAACTAACGTATATATTGGTTATAATTATGTTGGAAAAATCATGGCTAAAAACATGAGAAAAGGAAGGGATCAAGGTAAAGAAAGTACAAAGAAAATGGAAAGGAAAGTGGGGTAGTGCGGTGCCCAAATGTAGAGCCATGATGCCACTTCATGAAGAAGGCATGCTTGGCAGCCAGCAATTCTAGTGCCGCGACACTAGATGGCAGTGCTGCGGCACCGATGCCGGTGTGGGTGAGGCGGTGGAGCATAGTAAGGCTGACCTATTTATATGCTTCAACACTCCTTTTCTCTCCCATTCATCCCCTCTTCCTTCCACACCCAAGCCCCCATGCCTTTCAAAGCCTTTTTTTCCATTTTTGCATGTGAATTCTAGAGGAAATAACCTTATTTTGGCATGCAATCACCCACCCATGTGTCCAATCTCAAGCCCTAGATGTTTGGATAGTGGAGGAGGAGAGAAAAATCCACTTTTCTACAATCCATGAAGGATACTCGAAGATTTGAGGTCAGATTTTCATTTTGGTGTAGAATCTACACATGAATTTGATGGTAAGTTCTTTTCCCCCAAATAGATTGGTGATTTCCATTTTGGGTAGGGCTTATGTAATTCATGGATAACAATTTAGGGGATTTGTTGTGAATAAATTGGAAATTTGTGCGTATGGCTATCCACGATTGGATAACCATGTTTCTGCCCCTTGTGCAGTATATTTCATGAATAGGGTGATCAATAAGGAACTTAATTGGGTTAAGGGCTAAATTAACTCTTTATTAAGGTTAATTAATTGTTATTTGTGTTGTATAGTGGATGTATGTTGCTAGAAACAAAAATTCCTTTGATACATGTTGCTGGAAAAAGTTCAAGTTAAATAATGCATATAATGTGTTTGATGAAATGCTTCAATGAGAAATAAGGTGTGTTTGAATAATCCTATAGCAACCCCTTAAGTGGCCATTGAAAGTTGCGTTAACTGACTTGAATTGATGAATGAAATAATATTTAGGGGTGTTAATGAATCTTAAATAGGGTATTCTAGTGAAGAAAACATTGAAATTGTGATTTAAGTGAAAACTCCCAACTTTGGACCATATGGGATCTCAAATTGAGATGAGTGATGAATTCCAATTAGAATAAGTGTTTGGAACATATAATTGAATAATGAGAGAATAACAAACCTAATGGGATCATTAAGTGGGTTTCGTCTATTCTATGAATTTAACAGAACTCTCCATTTGGAATATATGTAGATTGAATTTTGGTGCATGTTATTAGTGTAGGGCCATTTGAGCATTGATAGGAAGTTAAGTTATGAAACTTGAGGATTTGTGAAATTATTTTCTATTAGGGTATGTAGGCATTTTCCTGCTACACGTGTGAATGTGTGGATGCTGGGGATAGTGAGTATACCTATTAATGCCCCTCCTAGGGACCTATGCATTTTACCATTTCCTTGAAATTTTCCCATTTATAAGGAAAAATTATGCCAAAAATTTGATAGAGTCTACCTTGAATTATATGGATCTGTACCTGACATATATTTGATTATATAAAATCAATATTTCAATAATTATAAAGCATTAATACTAACCATAAAACTCACACCCAAACCCATAATTATGTGCCAAAGATCAAAACCAAACCATGATGGCAATTATAGAGATCCAATCACAATTTCATTACTATGACATGCCAATACTACACAATATAAAACATTCTGATTTTCTTCAATATCAATACACCTCATTACAGAAATTTGATTAAATTTCAAAATACATATACATGAAGTGATTCCAATTCCAAGTTATCATACCATGATGAAAATATCTTCAATTCTTGATCACAAGCCCCAATCTATAGTTGGAATTCTTTACCTGACCTGGTAGCTAAAAATTAAAATAAGAAAGTGTGAGTCCTAAGCGAACCCAGTAAGTAGGCATGTTAGTAAATAATCATTAATCCAAAATTAGCATATTTCACACCAAACCATAAATACAATGCACACATCTCATCTTAAGATGTAAAACACAACATACCTAAGTTAATACCAATGCGATCATAACATGAGGATCAAACCCTCACTTACTAATACAATTGCTAATGCAACACTCCATGCTTGAAGGGCATATTAATGTACCATGCAAGCACAAATTATCATAATTGTGCCATTCATACACAACATCATATTTATACACATACACCACTATGGAATGCTTTCCATTTTATCAATACATATTCATAGAATATACAACAGAAACAATGCCTTTGGGATAATATCTATTCCCACTCATCCATATAAACATCACTCTAAACATAATCAGGGAATTCATATTATTCCCTATCATTACACACATGTACAACAAAATGCACATCAACATAAACATAAGACATTCATTATCCCCTCAGATTCATGTATTTACAATTCTAATAAACAACAACCTTTAAGAACTTACAGGATATCCACTATCCCAAATCATGCATACATGCCCGGATTCAAAACATATGGGATAATCAATATCCCCATCCACGCATTCAGCAAAGACAATGCCTACTTACCTCATCATAGTTCAATTTTCATAATTCCTCAAGCTTTATAGTGTCTTATCCATAGTCCGATGATCCTACATATACAATGATGTCATTCACTTAAAAAGATCATTTGGCTAATTCATAAATAGTTCTATATGCCTCTTAAGTGCACAATGGTATTTTAGTTTTAACCATAGGCTCATCCAACTTCACTTTTCTTTTAATCATTTACTAATTATGCATTTCATGGAGTAAATACACTATATTACAAATTGCAGTAGGATCAATCAATCACATATGATTGCTTAGGAATACATTTATCAATTACCTTATAAGCATTCTTAGATTAATCACTTTCCATGGAAACTAAGTGACGGGACTTTCTTCCCAATAGCTCATGACCATGAGATAACAAAATTTTCAGTTAATTCATTTCAAGAATCAACTAATAATGCTTCTAATTCAATCATTTGGCCATTCCAATTCATTATGCACAAATCCCCTTTTTAACTTGCACTTATAACCATAATTTATTATGTCTAAACCACCCTAACACATTGCAATTAACTAGTTAATCATTTTTCCTTTGGTAATTTCATAAAAAACCATGAAATTTTCCTAATTTCACTGTTCACAAAACCCTAACTTAGCATGAATCATAAATTTTCATGTGCAATTCACCTTAAAAACACTACAATTCATTAATTAACCACTTCTCCCATGATTCCACAACAAATTCATCATTACCCCCTCTCTCCCCCACCCCCACAAAATTTACTATTCATGGATGGGTAGAAACCTTAGCAAGGAAAAAACATCAAATTGAATAGAAGTAAATGGAATTACCTTCAAATCCATATGTGGCTTCGTCTCTAGTACATGAATTCAATTCCAGATCTCAAAGATCTTATCGTTTGTAACCAAATGGATATTCTTCTTTTCTCCATTGCCCACATAATGGGTTTTGGGTTTTTGGGAGCATGGATGACGGATTAAACTCTTAAACTAGGATTTTCCCCAGCAAAATCAAGCCAAACAGAGCTTAAGAATAAGAGTTTGGGCATGGGAAGGAGCAAAATGGAACGGGGAAGGGAGAATAGAATAGGTTAGCCGAAAAAAGTCAATTTGCCAACTTATAGTGTCGGCTGGCGCCACGGCCTCAGATTTGGGCATCGTGGCACATGAGTTGCTACCACCAACCATGCCCCTTTCACATTTTAGCACAACAATGCCAACCCTGCTGGCTTGTTTTCTACTTGATTTTCTCCACTTTCGTAATATGTTTTTCTACCGTTCTTCAAACCTTCTTCCCTAGTCTTTTCTTCATAACATGTCTTACACAATTGTGGTATTAAAACACACAATCAATCCCTTCTAGTGAATCAAATTCATATCCTAAACTTGCAACTATCTAATGTTTTACATAAATCTCTGCATACTTACTATAATCAAGTACATTTTGTCCTAGAGTGATCATTTAAGATAATTTTTTCAAAATGATCTCTTTTTTAATACCCTAGAGTAAACCCTAATGTACTCAATTACACAATTACCCAAAAATTTACACCCAGAGTATTTCACCCCTAATTTTGCATACAGGCACCGTGTTTTGAATAACGTTTATTATATTATGTGATTATGTCGGTTGATGGGGATAATGAGTATACCATGATTGTGCATACAAGCATGTGTTTTGAATGATATTTATTATATTATGCAAATGTGTATATTGATGGGGAAATTGAGTATCCCATAATTATGCATACCGGCAAGTGTTTTGAATGTTGTACATTGTGTGAATGCATAGATTGGTGGGGATAATGAGACTCCATAATTATGCATACGAGCAAGTGTTTTGAAGAATCATTACTATGTTGTGCGAATGTGTGGATTGATGAGGATAGTGAGATTGCCTATGGGCACTATGTTTTGATTGGCAATTAGATCATTATATCAAAATTTGAATGATGCAAATGTGTATATCTATGTAATTGCTTTGAAAATTGTATTTGGCTATATGTTCAATTGTAATGTTTCATATATTACATTGCATGGATGTGCTTGAATATGATGTGACATCAGTGAGGGGTGGATACAAAATGCCTGGATGGCAAGAACATGATGTGACTATGATAGTGCCTTGGTGGCATGGACATGATGTGGACATGATAGTGCCTGGATGGCACGGACGTGATATGGACATGATAGTGCATGAGTGGCACTAATATGATATGACTATGATAATGCTTAGGTGGCACTAACATGATATGGATATGATATGATATGCCTGGATGGAATAAATATGTTGTAACACTCATGGGGTGTTAATAAGCCTTGGTGGCATGGATGCATGAGTGGCAAGTTTATATCATGACACCGGTGAGGTTGTGTCTAATCTTGGTGAAGTATATTAGTAATGAGAATGTGTTTAATATGAGAATGGTAAAGGTATGATAATGATAAATGTGTATGGATGAGGACACCTTGACAATGAGGTAGTGTATGGGTCTTGATTATGAGAATGGGATAACAGTGAGGCTATATATGAGCACTAATTATGAAGGCATGTACATTATGACCAAGTGGGAACTTAGCTACTAGTCAATCACATGGAGCCAGATTAAGTGGACAATGCCATAGGCAAGTGAATAATCATCCTCATCATCTTCTAATTTTATGACATATTTATATAGCAATTCATTTTATTATACTTTATCATACTTCTCTCCCTATCAATATACAAATAGTTAACTTCTGTATCCCAGCAACTAATGTTGCCAGTTTCATGGGGGGGATACCAATGCCACCTATGATATCTTGCCCTTACTACAAAGTAGGGATATCAGATTCACTATCTACATCAATTGGGAGATTTTAATATAACCACTAGTCTTTAATGATACATACTATAGGGGCTCAGTCCTATATAGTATATCACGCTCTATTATACATATCATATCTTTTCATATTCTAGTCAATTCTTACATTATCAAACAAATGCCACCATACTACCACCCTAGCAACCATCGCCCCAAGGGTGTCAATCATTTCTCAATTGGACAGAATGGGAGGCCTATCTACCAATCTATCCATTGGCTAATATATAAGTCTCATAATAAATAATTAACAGGGCCATGATAATCTATCCATAGGCCCATTTGTGAATCTCATAACAATGGATCAAGGAAGCTATCCCGCTAGACACCCAAACCTCAATGCGCGTGTGCATGCACACACGCACACACACACACACATACACATACACACACACACGCACATACATATATATATATATATCATACTCTGGCAGACATCAAAGTCTCAAATACATATAGGAAACAATGCCTAGATACACTCATTTTCTAAGCATGGACATTAGCTATGCATCCAAGACACGTACATAAATTATAGAATCATAATTAACCCAATAATTAACCTAATAAGCCATCCTGGTGCCAGATAATTCTTTAATTATCCTACCACCATACTAACCTAGATACTTCATATCATATCATGCAATTTCATATTGCACATACATTATAATTCATCGATCATGTATATTACTTTAATCAACTAACTCATAGCCCATAGCAAAATTCAACATCAATCAGTTTACAAAACAGACATCAAATTTACTCATAGCACAGAGTGATTCATCATGATCCACATACTTATAAACAAGCTGCCTAGCCAACCACAAAATTTAGCCAATCATGTCAAATTATAATGTTTATGATGCAACCAAAAATGTACAACTAGAATGCAATTAATGCTTTAACAATACACAGTAGGTAATTACATATAACAATCAATCTCATACATGTAATCCATTTTTTACTCAAATGCTTAGCACATAATTTATTACATTTTCCTTCATATTTAACATAATCAAATCAACAAGAAGGCACCTGCACTCTATAACTATAGGGATATCATAACATCTTTCAGTGGCTGAACTGACTACTCTTAATGGGGTAGGAACCTCTACCAAATAATGCATGGGATATTTTGACAAATCTGCTTGCATCACAAATGCATTGGATACGAATGACTGTGATGCACTAGGATCAAATAAGACATATGTCATGCAGTCGCAGACTAGAAAATTACCTATGACCACTTGGTCTATTGCTTGAGCTCCTATTTAGTGGTAGCTTGAACAACTACTATTGCTTGAGGTCTCTGCTCATCGAGCTGCTGTTTCAGCAGTACATACACGCCATGACCTCTACCTCTCCTCTATGGGCAACCATGCTCAGGCTGGGGGGTGCTTTGGAAGCCACCCTCTCACTCTTCCCTTGAAGAGTGGGACAATAACGTCGAATGTGACTTGACTTACCACACTGATAGCAAACTCTCTCCTCTATCTCCTATGGCTGCCTCAATATATGACCCTATTCCTTAGTTTATGTTGGGGTCTGCCTAATCGGCTTCCTTACCTTTTCCCTTAGAATAGGACAATGTAGCCATATATGTCCAAGTAGGCCACAATGATGGAAAGTCTGCTCAATGGCGATGCTACTACTTTGCTCCATGTGGGGCTTCATTCTCAACCCCGAATCACCTGTCCTAGTGATAAGTGAATATTATTCACTTATATGCCACATTTTCTATGCTTTTTTTAGTATATTATGAGTTGTTTGCTATCAATTTGATAAATTTATGAGTGTTATGTGTTTGTAGGCAAAGGAGAGAAAAGGAGTAAAGAAAATGAGAGAATCAAGGCAAAAAGGCAAAAAGCAGACTCAATCTCGCGACACAGACAAAATGTGTCATGACATTGGAGATGAAGAACATGCACTGAGAATGAAGAACATGTCACGACATAGACAAGCTGTCAAGACATTAAAGTGGCAGCAGACTTAATTTCGCGACATAGACAAGCTATCTCGCAACATAAGACTTATGGAAATTTTTAGTATTGAGACACTGAGACTCTATGTCATGACATTAGTTCAAGAGGCAAGATCTGGAATTTCTAAAGAATGTTGAAAATGTTGTAAAAATTGAGTTTTTAATTGGGAAACTATAAAAAGTAAGAGGGGGTCACCCTAGAGGCAAGTGGGGATGTTTTTAGCAAGGGTTAGCAATGAAAAAGAGTGAAGAGAGGCAGCTACATGTGATTTAGGGATGAGATCTCTCATGCATTGAAGGAAAGCTGTCCAAGGAGAAAGAAGAAGTAGAGCATTTCTTGGAGAAGAGTTTCTATCAATCTTTTCTTGTTCTTTATCATTCATTTTCATTGTTTGATCATGTTTAAGACAATGTGATGGTTTTAATTGATTATATCATTAGCTAAATACATTAATCTAGGGGAACAATGTAGCCAAATAATGAGTATTTGGTTTTATTATGTTTAATGCATTTCTTTGGTTGTTCATTATTTATGTTGAGTGTTTAATCCGATTTTAATGCTTGTGAAAGAATGTTAGTCATTTTTACATGATCTGTGATTTGATTTGAGGCTAAGAAGTAATAATCAAATTAGACCATGATTAAGAACAATATGATTATCATGATGATAGAGATATCTATGAAGCTTATGCAATGTTATGAGTTCTTGATCTTAATGCATTTAATTAGTTGGGATTTTCACAAAGATGTCGAAAATTAGCCCAGTGAGATAGGTTGCTATGACTTGAGAAAGAATAACAATTAATCAAGAGAAACTCATTATCAACATAAGAATAAACATCGAGTGTTAAAACTAATGGAACTGAATATGATTTATCCGATGAAATCATACCCCCTAGATGTTTTAAATCACTATCATTGTTATCATCTCCAGAATCCACATCATTGCAAAAGCCATTAATTTAGATCTTTTTTATTTACATCCTTCCATTCACTCATCAGAATTCATTCCTTCAAACAAAACCAAAAATTAGACTAATTTGATATTTGGTGAACTTAATCTTCGTGGGAATGATATCTCACTCACTCTTTATTACTTGTTCATGACACATGCACTTGCATATAAGGAAAATCTGCAACATTTAGCATGTTGTATCTGAGATTGTATGAAATCCTATACAAGCTGGGTAAGGCTAGCTGCCATAACCATCATGGCGGTAAGTTTTGGCCCAACTCCCAATATTGGACTGGCTTCTGATATTGGCAGTACATCCCTCATTGGCTACTCCATTGTCTCCGACTGTTGCCTTACTTTGGGTTCAATAATAACTTCCTCTCTCACCTCATTAGTGACTAGTCTTGAGCCATTACCTCTAGTCAACTGGCTCTCCTCTATCGGATCCTCTCTAATCCCACTCCTGAGGATTGGGATTGGGTGATTCACCTAGGCGATCCACCATAGGCGGCTTGCCTTTATCCACTCGCCTTTTAGGTGCCATTACTTATCACATTTCTAAGTCATATGTTTGCAAAACTACACCTGCTCAAATTCAATTTCTCAAAATTAAAGGTTCATGTTCATATGCTAGACTAACAATCCCCCATGTTTCTAGAATGTGCTACTATGGCCTAAGCATGTCATTAATTAGTGATTTGACAGCCATACTTCACACCTATACCCTTCTGGGTAAATTAGGCTCTGATACCACCTATAACGCCCTGACTCCCTAGGCGTCACTAGTGGTAAGATCAGAGAAAATTCTAACAGAGTCTCTCTTGATTTACCACTATTTTCATATATATAACATGCTAACCCATAATAATTACACATTAAATATACCTCAAACATTCAAATATAATATGGCCACCTCCAGGCCCTACCATTTCCTGTACATCATATATATATATATATATATCTGCCACCTCCATGACACACATCTCCACAGCACCCACAGACCACGGTCGGGGTACACTATACCCTAGTTGTCAAACCATCTACATCCATACCATAAGAACGACATGTTGTACATCTAGATAATATTACATGTTATACAATCATTCACCATTAAAATCCATTAATATACATTAATTTTACATTGCGAAATGAACTAGTATCTTCAATATGGTCACTACCTGGTCCCATCACGAGCCCCAACACCTTGTTAGGCTCCGTCCTCTTGCCTATCAGCTAAAAATTTAAATAAAAGGGTGAGTTTGGGCAAAACTCAGTAAGTAAGCAAGCAAAAATAAATGATTGTAAATAATAAGATGAACAACGATGAATAAATCAATAAACAACAATGAAACCAAGCAAAACATGATGCCATATGCATGAGTCATAGTCAGTTAGATTGCCAGGTTTATTAGGGTTCGCTATTAATACTTTATTAATCATATTATACATATAATCATAGTGATATCTTAGACTCGGTCAATACTAGCACGTATACCTATACTTCAACACCACCGAATACTATCCCGTACACCAGCCAATTCATATCACCTGCCACCGACTACACCATTGCACTATTCTACCATTATCCACATACTCCACCCCAAGGGGCACACAAAATCTAAAACAGTACCCTTTCTCTCTGCAGTGCATCAAGTCCATCCCGACACTCCCAACTAGATGCCTTCCAAGCCCATACAGCCACACTACTATATATACAGTGGCACACCACCCTCATTGTCTCACAAGAGTACCAATTCACCACTAAATGTACCTACACCAGCTACTCAGGTTAAATCAAAGAACACAGGCCATCTAAGCCAATAATAGCGCCCGGCCACACCAACTGCCCACACAACCACCCCTTGGCCAACCAGGCCACTCTTTGCCACATGGCAGATACATGTCAGCCCTATGGTGATTATAAACGGGCTCCATGCCAACCAAGCACCAAAAACCAAAAATACTGGCACTCCCACAGTTAAAACACATATACACAAATCCTAAAATAAAATTCTTTGTTTTTCAGTTTATTCATCTACATTTTATCTAAAATGTTTTCTATAAGTTCCATACAATATCAAAATTTTAAGAACAAAATCTCAGCTAAAAATAATTTAAATTGAGGAAATTATAAAAAAAATACAAAAATATAAGTAAAAATTATATACAAAATGTTCCTATTCCTTTTAGTCTACCAATTTTTCATAGATTAAAAATAACATAATAGAATTTGTATAAAAATTTTAGGTGAAAATAACTTAATTTGACAGAACAAAAAATAAAATATGAAAAATCAACAAAATTTGGTAAAATGGGCAGCGAGCAAATTTTTTGGTATTTATTTCCCTGATTTTTTTGGACCATCAATGATCGAATTGTTAGTTTTGAAAATTTTCAGATTTATTTTTCAACATATGAAAAATAAACTCCATATTTTTATATTTGCAAAATCAATTCATTTTGTATGGTTTTAATCAAACTTAAGATGGATACTTAAATAGGCAATTTCATAAATACACATGTCCCATTTCATTTCAATTTACCATCTATTTTTATATTTTCTTAATGAAAATCACATATACAAAATTATGCCATAAAACATGATTAAAACAAGTAAACAAAACCTAATTAAATCATAATATGACATGTCATATTGTATTAAACATTCAGTGCCCAAAATCAAAAATTAAACTATCCAATTCAAGTTGAAATTAAAATGGCTGCTTACCTTATGATATTAACTGATTGACACTGCCCTTAAGCTCTAATATACATCCTCTAATAGTGCTTTAATCCATCATCATGATCTCAGCCTAATCATTGCAAATTTTGCATTAAATTTCATTCAAAACCACAATGAGTGCATTATCTAATTGCCTCTTCAATTTGCATTGAATTCACTAGCTGTTTGGATCATTTAGGGTATGTATTAAGAAGGTGATTAAACTCTAATTATCATGCTATAATTAAACTTAAGCACCTTGCTAGAAATTACAATTTCCAAAACTTAAACTACCATAAACAGCATGTGTATGTGAGCCAATTCGAAAATTCAGCAACGTGTTTTTAATGTTTGATATTGCTAATTATTGGTTGTAGTTAATCAATCATTAACTACAACCTTAAGCACCCTAATCATAGTTCCTAATTTCCTTTTAAAATTGTCAGTAAACCCCCTTGAATTAGCATTTGAAATTCATTGAAGATAAATCAAAATTAGCATGAAATCTGTAAACATATTTAACAACTAAAGTGGATTAAACCCATACCTTAATCCTTAATTTTCCTTCTGTGGGTCACTGATCAGCAATAATCCTTGAATTTGAGTGGTTGTCGCTTCTTAATCCCATAAGAAAATTAATGATACAGCCCACTAAGTGCTTGAATCAACATTGGCCATTGATCAATTGAAACAAAATGGCTTAAAATGAGAATTTAGAAGATTAGGAAAGGGGTTGTCACATTTTTTAGCATAAACAGATGGTGAGGACGATGTTGATGGATGAAATGAGCATTTGTAAAACATTTTATAATATTTTTATTATGGTACTTGGTAGTCTATGCACCTCCATACACCTACATTCACTTGAATTTTTAAAATTCCATGTAATTCTCATTGTTAGAACATGTCAATCATCTATTTGATAATTCATATGCCCAAATAAATTTTCCCATTCTTTATATATATCATTTAATAATTTTTTTATTTAAATTTGATTTAAGTAAATTTTTTTAGAAATTACTGGCAACTTGATTTTTCAACTTTCTACACGCATTTTTTTATTTTTTTCTTCACTTATTAATCAATGATTAACATGTATCCTCATCATACTCATATTAATGTGGACTTTTCATCCATTTTTAAATTTTTTTCATTTTAAAATTCCTCAAAAATTCAATTTTACAGTATGCCGCACCAGAAAAATTTATAAAATTTACAATAGTGAAAATTTATATTTTTAAAATTTCAGCGCCTTACAATGTTGGTGTCAATTCAGTATCTTGGGTTCATTTTATTCAATGTATGATTACTACCATTAGGTGTGCAGGTTTAAATTAAGTATTTTTATCCTTCCAATTACCTATGGTGTGTAACATAAGTAAGGTGAAAACCCATGATTAGAAGAACTTTAATGAACCAAATAGATTAGTTTAGCATAAGGTGTATAACATGACAATCTATCCATTTATTCATGGGATCTCATATGTGGTTTTGTATAAGGTGTGTACTATAACCATGTATAACACCTGAGGTTGAAAATGAGGGGTAAAATTTTTCTTTTATATGATGATTAGAGGTGAAAAGGCTAAAAATGTAAATGGCATCACTTGTGTCAAAATTTTGACGCATACTTTAGATGATTTAAAAACGTTGTTTAGCACAAAGGTTTTCTATCTTAAAATTATCTTTCTAATGAATCAAGAATCACTTACTTCTAATTCTTATGAAGGAGTTATAGTTGAAACATTATAACTGTCTCCAAATACAATAGGCGTCAGTTTGAGGCTTCACGACTCCAAATAGAGGTTGATTTAGAAAAATTCAATATGTATCGCATGAAATGATCTATCCATGGGAATAAAAGTCACTCAATTCGAAGTTCATATAAGAAAGTTATGGCCAACGCACTAAAACTGCTCTTGGTGGATAATTAAGGATGTAAATTACAAGATTAAGTTGGAAAATTTTGAAACTTTCTGTATTAATTATGCAAAATAATTTTAAGAATTTATACATAAGACCCATTGAGATAAATATATGTGTATAATGAAGATTTTTAATGGTTTATTAATTTTTATATGACATTTGAGACTTAATTATTAGTGGGTGAGTGATGGTCCAGAATTTGATTGAGGCAAGATAATCATGATTAAATGTTAATAATTCTATTTATTTGAGAGAAATTAATCAGTTAATTAAGGTATTTAAGAAAGAAATAATTAGAGGATGTATTAAAAGCATATAAGTAATGATATTGAAGTAGAAAATGGATTACAAGCATATGGGACGCACATACACTGGCGAAGCACCAAAGTCTTAAGCTATTAGCCATCTTCCTCCCATGATCATAACACCCAACCCTTTTCCATGTTTTGCTACTGTCTCTCTTCCCCTAATGTCTTTGCCTCAAATTCTTGCAAATTAGTAAGGGAAATTCAAGGTTAAGACATCAAAATGACCACCCACCAAGAGAGGAGCCAAAATCCCTTGATTTGAACATGGACAAGAGGGAGAATAAAGCATTTTTGTCCTTCTCCTACTATTTCCCATGAGAGAAATGGATATTACAGTTTGGAATTTCATTTTTTTGGTGAATATAACTCATAAATTCATTTCTAAGTCCTTCCATCAACAAATTTTTCAATTTTCTATTTTTGCTAGGTTATGCAAAACGTGGGGCTGTTTTGGGGGAGATTAACATGGTTAATTTACAAAATTGATGGGGAAATGAGCATGGGAGTTGCTCATATGATTTTTATGATGATAGCCACAAAAATCTCATGTAAATAGCTACCAATGTCATCGGGCAGAAACATCCCAACTATTTGGGTTGGGAAATTCATGGGTATGTATGTGGGTAACAAAATGAAGTGATTAATGGTTTAAGTAATGTATTGGTGATGTTAT
>JAYJMB010056615.1:0-70849 GCA_036873735.1 Pouteria campechiana | reverse complement strand
CTCCGCAAAAACGGAACCGCCAAACCCCAGAAAGGGTTATAAGGCCATCATCTTCGTAGAAACGGAACCGCCAAACCCTAGAATGGGTTATAGGGCTATCGGCTTCGCAGACACGGAACCAAAGCGAAAGAAGTTCCGAAGAAACGAAACCGCCAAACTCATAGAATGGGTTATAAGGCCATCGGCCCCGCAGAAACGGAACCGTAGCTCCCAGAATGAGTTATAGGGCCATCAGCCCCACGGAAACAGGACCGTAGCGAAAGAAGTTCCGTAGAAATGAAACCGCCAAAACACAGAATGGGTTACATGGCCATTGGCTCCGCAGAAATGGGACCGAAGCAAGAGAAGGTCCGTAAAAACGGAACCACCAAACCTTGGATAGGGCTTGTCGATCATAGACTCCGCCACAACAGAACCGAAAGGGAAAGAGGCTCCGCAGAAACGGAACCGATGAAGAAAAGCTTCCGCAGGATGGAACCTCTCAACCTTAGAAATAATCACATTTGAGAAAGACTTCGTACATAAAATCGTTGAGAGAACAGCCAAAATTGTATTTCACTTGGCAAAATGGCCAAAAAAGATTATATATCCTTCCCATCTGGGGAAATGTCATCTAAGTCAAGGCCAGGGAATTTCCTAGCTACCTTCTTTTTATAAGACTCAAACGACTGCTTACAATAATCCACTACATGTTGAAGGAGCAATTCCTGAAACTCGGGTTCCTCAACTAACTGTTCCAACCGCTGTTGACAAACCTGAGAAAGAGCGATAACATGCCCTTACTTCAATGATGCAATCTCCTAATGCAAAGCTGCCTCTCTATCTTCTAAAATGGCTACCATTCGCGAAGCTCCTTCTCCCGTTCGGCAAACTCGGCTTGAGCGTGAGCAAGATGCTTCTCCTTGGACTTAGATACGGAAAATGCGCGGTCACGATCAATCCGCAGTTGAAACACAATAGCCTCCGCCTGCCATAACCTCGACTCCGCAGCCGCACATTCCGCCCTTAGAAGATCCTCATTGGCCTGAAGAGTAGTGGCAGTCTCCTCCAACTCTCGGAAGTAATTTTTTTTCCTCTTCCAAATCCTCCTTCAAAGCTACAGCTTCTGCGATCATCCAATCTCAATCATTCTTTATAAACCAGTGCTCCCAGCGCCAGTAATTGACTTCCTCTTTCGCCTCCTCCAAGGGCTCGGTCCGGATCCGCAGTTTGTCACGAGTAAGAACAAGCTGCTGCATGGCAAGCTGCATCCGATCGATGAAGCTTTGTCGCTCCAAAGAGTGGCGAATCAATCCTAAGGAGGACTCCTCGAGAAGATCCTCCCATGGCATGTCCAGATACCGAGACCGGTCCACAGAGCAGGCTAACTTGGTGACGAAGGTGACAACCAGCCGAGGATTCTCTAGTAGAGAAGTAATCGACCCCGCCACCTTAGGAGCCACACTAACAGGCGTTGAAGGCCGAGAGGATGCCCGACTTGCCGGAGCCGCCATCTCTTGAGAAGAAGCATCACCTAGTTCAGAAACAAGGCCACCAGTGCTAAAAGCCTCGCCATGGAGATGCTGAGTGAATGGAGCCAAGGTCAGACCGGCATACGAGCGCTTCATTGCACGGGTCAAACGATCAGACGAAAATAAGCCTACACGAACAAAAAAAAAGAAGTCAAATAAAGGTAAAAATAAAATCCTTACCAACAAAAGAGGAAGAAGGCCTTGATCCTATGACCGCACTCGAAGACATTGATGCTGACGCAGAGGAAGTGGGCATAGATGTAGCCGCCTCGGTTGAGGAAAACGGCTCCGAAATGACAGGAGCTGCGTCTACCGCAACAGATGTGCTTGGAATAGTCAGAGCTGTCGTAATAGAAGTCAGCAGCACGGAATCAAGGGGAGCCGCTAAAACTGAAAAGGGAGCTAGAGACACAGATTCAGAATTATCTGAAGAAGGAAAAGAATCGAAAGCACTCATCGATACAGTGCTAGACACAAAGGGCACTATGGCTATAGATGAAACAAATAAGGATTCTGAGACGAGACGGACAGTCTCACCTGGAGGGAAAGGTTCTTCAGAGGATGGACGAGAGGGACTACTCTCGGAGGACATGGGAAAAGGACCCGCACTAAGAGAACTACCAACATTAAGCGGTCTTAGCCAGTCCGAGGGTCCCGCAATCTCCTCCTCCGACTGCCTTCCCAATGGCTCCGAAGGATCAGACGGATCCACTTGTGCCTCCCTAGGAGTTCGGCGAGAAACAGAAGGAGCGGATGAAAGGGACGTATCCCCTCTTCGCCTCCGGGCTACGACCTTAACCCTCTTCCTTCGGGACGGTTTTGCTTCAGCGGGGCCAGGAGCCGTAGAAACCACGAGAACTAGTGGCCCTCGGGACCGACCACTACTAGACCAAGGAAGGAGGTCATACTCTTGCTCAATGGTAGACCTAAGGTTAGGGAACAAAGAGGGCAGAGAATCAAGGAAGGAATAGGTTCAGAAGCGACAACCTCCTGACCCGGGAAGTTGCACATATAATCCGCTTGGCGACAATGCTCTGCCAAAACTATGGCATCTATAGAAAGGGTACCGATAGTCATCAACCGATACCTAATAAGATACAAGCTAAACCGCTCCAAAGGAGATAAGACACCAGAGGGACAAACCGGGCTGGTCATCCAAAAGGAAGGAAAAGAAAGATCTCCACTATACTTAACCCAGGCCCAATGACTTTTCCACTTGTCATCAAGATCAATAACCCAAGCAAAGAGCTTGCGCCAAGAAGTACGAGGAAGAAGATAGTAATAATAAGGGGAATGGGGAGCTTTACTCAAATTGAAGATAGAAGAAAATATTTCGAAAGAAAAAACAGATATCTCTTCAAGCTGATGAACCCAGCAACAAAAAGACATAACATAACGCCAACTGTTCGGGACGAATTGACCCGGTGACATGTTGTAGTTGCGAAGAAGGGAAGAAACAAAGTAGCAATGATCTAAGCGAAAACCTGCCTTGAGCGAACCCAAGGAGACGGACAAATAACCCTCCTAAGGATGCCACAGAAGGGCAGAAGAGTCTAGAAATTCCCAACTCATAGTGGAGGGAAGAGGGTAATGCTTAAAAGCCGCCATAACAGCCTCAAAAACTAGGGGAAAAGACTTCTCGGCAGCCATTAAAGAAACAGAAAGGAATGTAAGACAAAGAAGACAAAGGAGAAGGAGGAAAATGATTACCCTGGTAATAGAAAATGACCAGCCTTGTCTTCACAAACAACGTCTTAAATAAAAGCCCCACACAAAACCACCTAGGGTTTCGTGGGAAACCAGAAGACGGACAGGCAAATAAGAAGAGGAACAGGCTAGTTTCTTGCAAAACCCGGAAACCAGCCGTTGTTAAATCAAATCGCATTTATGGCTCCTCCACGTGGGCAAGAAAGAGCAACTGGCATAAGGGCAGTTACCTTCGAAATTCAAAAGTGCCCGCCAAAGGATTAAAACCAAAGCACGGATCCAAACGCTTTCGGATCTAGTATCCCAGTTTCTAAACAAATTCAAAACTTCCTAGCAACGAGATCGATTTGAGAAGCAGATCCGTGTATTAGAAACGAACCCACCAAGATCCTTTTAATCCAACCATTAGGCAGATATGTGGGAAGATGCGTATTTTCATAAAAAACTTGCTCATGGAACTCAAAAGAGAAGGCACTCTGCGCCCTCTCAAAAGGAGGGACTAGTGTTAGGGAACTCTAACACATGTTAGCTGTCGGGTTGGAAACTCGCCACGTCGGACTACTACCCTTTTTGGGGATCTCTCTGAATCCCGTGAAATCAGAAGTCAGGATGTGCATCCTCAGGGATCCCTCTCCTAAGTAAACTTCTTAGTTCATCCTGTGTACAAACTCGCAAGACTCCTGACTATGCACCCCACTCATTTATAAATACGGATCAGGTATGCATCCCCAGGACAGATCACTCATTCCTATTCCTTTCTGCCTCCAAAAGTCCCGTATACTAACTTGAGCGTCGGAGTGTTCACGTCGGGAACACCCCCCGCGTTCTCTGATCAGTGTTCTAGTCTTGCAAGAATCAAGGAGGGGAGATCTCGAAAGCTGCATCAATATTCCATTTGGGAACTGCCCAAACAGATATAATCTTATTTTATGGAGAAAAAAGATTCCTACTATATTTGTTTCAAATAATTTAAACTTATAAAATATTCCTTTGAATATATATATATATGAGATTATTATTTATTAGTTAAAAATAAACATTCAAATATAAAAAAAGAAATAATATTATACACTTATCCATATTAAAAATTAATTACCATGGTGAAAAATTAAAATAAAAATTATTTTTTATAATTTAAAAATTAATATTAATATAAATAAGTAAAAAAAACTTATTGATTAGAAAATAATTGAAACTTTGATGAATGATAATATTTGCACAGTATCTGAATATTCGAATATGATTTTATACATTTACAATATTATTTTTTAAGAGAGAGGAAGATGTGTAGTATTGTCGTAAAATTCATTAACACAAGAAGCTCAAAATTTTATGTTTCTTCTGGAATACACTATTTTAGTTTTTACGGTGCATCAAAGTACTTTGAGATTTCTAACCAAATACCCCAAAAGTGTGTTCCATTCGGTGAAAGTGATTTCCAGCCTTCAGAATGTGTGGCCAAATAGAGCCTTAATTGACTCTACCCTAACCACATTGTCAAGGTCTTACTTCAATTCAGTTTGGATTTAGTCTAGGTTCACGTTAAACTCGATGTTACTTATAATTTGTACTTTAAACTTTTTAGAATTCATATTTTAATTTAAGTAAAGCTTCATGTCACTAAAACCTAATAGATTCAAGTAACAAATAATTCAAAATAATACTAAAATATATTCAAAAAATATGTGATATAAATTGGACAAATCAAATGTCACATTTCTAATTTATAATTTCATAAATATTCAAAGAACATAATAAATTTTCATTAATAATTTTATTTAAAAAAATAAAATTTAAAAATAACTATTACATAAATAATATTCAAGAAATTTAGAGATTAACATAAATACATATTAATGCAATAAATTTTCAAAAAAATCATGTTTAAGCATAGACTACATTTGCAAAAAATATATATTAAGGGATGCATGCAATAAATTGGGATTAGGTTTGAGTTTTTTAGATCAAGTTCTCATTAAATTCCAACCCTATTTAAAATCATGTTGATTTTAACATGGCTTGAAAAAACTAATTAAAGTTTTTAAAAGAGCTAACTCTTTTGCTTTTTTTTTTTGGATTAAGTCAGGTTAATGAATTTAAGTTTAACACAACCCAAGTTGCACTCGTACCACTCACCCATTGTGTACCCCAATAGGCTAGTCGTAACCCCACTCTTGTGGAGCCTCCTTAAGCCATCTAAACCCATATTCCAATTAATTTCAATTATAATCCAACAATTTGGGTCAATTGTAGTTTAGGTTTGTTTGATGCAAATTCTTGACCCCTACATCAATGTTATCAAAACCGAATTAGTAATCAAATAGGTGAATCATCTAGTCCAATTCAAATTATTTTAATTGATTGAAGGAACTAGATTACATTGTAATGAAAGAATTATGTAATTATGATGCAATAAGTTCTTTGTAATTTAAAATTGATACAAAATATTGTAAAAGATAATAAATATATATATACAAGAGTTCGAGATATATTGCAACAAAATACAAAATAAACAAAAATATCATAATTTGAATTAAAGTAAAAAATATCATGGCAATAATGATAAAATGCAAAAGAAATGAAGAAAAAATATAATACAATAAGAAATTTTACCATAGAAATATAAAAAAATTACCATAGAAATATAAAAATAAAAATATGATTGACCTATTATAGCAATAGGCTTGTGATAAGCTTAGAAGACCCTAAAGAGTGACCATGAAGAACCTAAAGTATTTTGACTAAGAGCTGTCATGATTGGGACTTGCACTACACGTAAATGCCTCACATGTTGCAGGAGTCATGCAAAGAAAATTCTTATTTGCCAAAGACTTTGGGATATGTTGTTGATCATGTCTACAAGCTTACTTGCTTAAGAATAGATCAAGTAGTTGTGCTTGCTTGCTTAATAATAGGTCAATTTATTATTATTTAATTTTAAATAATTTTTTGCTACCTAGTTGTCATTAGCTATTGGTGTCCTATTTCTTAGAGATGTGATCTAAGAATTAGATATAGTTATTAATTTTCTTTTATATTTAAATTATCTTATTGTCATTAATAAGGAAAGCTTATTCCAATTAAGACTCTTGTGATCTATTCTCACCCTAAATAGAATACTATTTTCACTAAACCATTTTTATAGTTTTTATTGGGACCTATCATTGGTATTAGAGCTTGGTTATTATGGCAACAAATAAGGAAATTTTTAAGAATTTAGAGGTTGGACTTGGAGAAATCCAAAATAGCCTTAATCGAGTGGAGATGGGTGTATGTGATAAGTTGCACCAATTAGAAGATGCCATCAGCAAAATATCCAAAGTCTTGCTATCCAATTGAGTTGCATCTACTAGCAACAATTCCAAACTTAATGCAAACTCTCCTAATGGGCATTCTCGCAACATAAGAGAAGAATCTTAAAACAACTCTGAAGAAGGACGACAATTATTCTCTTCCAAATTAGCCAAATTGGAGTTTTCTCGATTTTCTGAAGATGATCCCACTAAATAGTTCACAAGAGTTTATCATGTTTTTTGAGTATCAAGGCACCCTTGAATCACAAAAGGTGCCCTTGGCCTCTTTCCATTTGGAAGGCGAGGCTAATTAATGGTGGCGATTGAGAAGATCCTATGAGGAAGAAGGCAAGGAGGGGACATGAGAAATTTTTAAAGAAGAACTTTGGGAAAGTTTTGATCCTACTGAATGTGAGGACTTTGATGAAGCATTATCAAAGGTTAAACAGGTGGGCTCCTTATGTGATTATCAAAATGAGTTCGAACAGCTAGGAAATCAGGTACAAGGTTGGACACAAAAAACTTTGGTAGGGACATTCATGGGAGGCCTCAAACTAGAAATAGATGATAACATAAGAATGTTCAAGTCAAAATCGTTGAAAGAAGTTATTAGCCTTGCACAGATGAGAGATGAGCAACTGATCCGCCAAAGAAAAGCCACACAACCTTTCAATCAATCCATTGCTAACTCCCTTTCTCCAACAAAATTCAAGACAACTTAGCTTATGAAAAGGCTCACTTGGGACGAGATGTAAAAGAGAAGGGCACAAGGGCTATACTTTAATTATGATGAGAAATTTACACCTGGTCATAGGTGTAAAGGGTGACAACTTCTATTGTTAGAAGGTAGAAATGAATATTCAGACGATGAAGAAACCAAAAGCTCAATGGAATCATAACCCGAGATATCACTTCATGCACTCTCAGGATGGACAGCCTATAAAACAATGCGAGTAATGGCAAAGATTGGACCTTACGAGGTGGTTGTTCTAATTGATAGTGGGTCTACTCATAATTTTATTAGTAAAAGGGTGGCCAATATGTTGCAATTATCAATAGTCCTGACCGAACCTTTCAATATATCAAGGTAGTGAATGGAAGGCCATTAAAATGCTAAGGAAGATTCAAAAATGTCCAAGTTCCACTCCAAGCCAATCCTATGTCATAGAATGTCAATTCTAGGATGAAGTAATTATTGGAGAAATTTGAAAACCTTTTTCAAGAGCCAATGCATCTCTCTCCTATAAGAGAAATAAATCATCACATCAATTTGAAAGAAGGAATCGAGCCCATTAATGTGAGACCATATAGGCATGCCTATTTTCAGAAAGCTAAAATTAAAAAACAAGTTTATGACATGTTAAAATTGGGGCTCATAAGATCCAACACTAGTCCTTTTTAATCTCCTATTTATTGGTCAAAAAGAATGACAGTTCATGGCATTTTTTCATTGATTATAGAGCACTTAATGTTATAACCATCAAAGATAGATTTTCAATTCCTTTGGGTAATGACATGCTTGATGAGCTTCATGAAGCTACTTATTTTACCAAACTTGACTTACAGGCAGGATACCACCAGGTATGAATGCACCCTATAAATATTTAGAAAACTGTCTTTCGTACTTACAATGGTCATTATGAATACTTAGTTATGCCCTTGGGTCTTTATAATGCTCAATCTACCTTTCAAGCAATTATGAATTCAATATTTCACCCTTACCTTCACAAATTTATACTAGTTTTCTTTGATGATATTTTAATTTATAGCCCCAATTAGACCATGCATCTTGAACATATTCAAAAAGCTTTTGAAATATTAAGGCAACATCATTTTTTTGTCAAATTCAGTAAATGTGCCTTTAGTTTATAAGAATTGGAATACTTAGGGCATATTATAACTCCTCAAGGAGTTAAGGTCGATCAATAAAAATTTAAAATTATGCTAAATTAAGCCTACTAATGTCTTTGAGCTGCATGGATTTTTACGACTTACATCTTATTACCAAAAATTTATCCACAACTATGGCATCATAGCATGACCTCTCACCAACCTCTTAAAAAGGGGACATTTTCAATGGCTAAATGAAGCAGAAAATGCTTTCCAAGAACTCAAAAAGGCCATGATTACTACACCAATGCTTGTAATGCCAAATTTTAATGAACCATTTATCATTGAATCGGATGCTTTAGAGGATGGCATAGGGGCAATTCTAACTCAAAAAGAAAGGCCTATTGCATTCATGAGTCTGGCCTGGGCACTACCAAATGCTCATGGTCTATTTATGCAAAAGAATTACTAACAATTATTCATGTAATTTAAACACGGAGACCATATTTGCTTAGCCAAAAGTTTTACATCCAAACAAATCAACGCAACCTCAAGTACTTGTTGGAGAACACATAGCAATACCCAAGAAGCAAAAGTGGGTGACTAAACTACTTGGCTATGATTATGAGATCACATATAAGCTAGGCTGAGAGAATGCACTATCATGGGTGGTGGGTAGTCCTAGTCTTGATGCCTTATTTATGTCTGAAACTCAATTATGGGATATAATCAAAGTTGAAGTTGGTGACAATCCTTATATGAAAAAATTTAGCAAATAAGCAATCAAAAACCCAAATGTTACTTATAACTGGCACAATAGGTTATTTTGTTACAAAAAATGAGTGGTGGTGCCTTCTGATTCCAACATCATCCAACAACTCCTGTGAGAATTTCATGACTCTTCAATTGGTGGGCATCCGGGTGTACTAAGAACCTACAAGAGACTAGCATAATAATTTTATTGGTCATCCATGCACCAAGCACTGAAGAATTAGGTTGCCTCTTGTGAAGTGTGCCAACGAACTAAAAATGAGAATTTGTCACCTACTGTACTTCTACAACCAGTTCTTATTCCTTATCAAGTATGGGATGATGTCGCTATGGACTTCATTGATGGCCTTCAACCTTCAAACTGTAAAAATTTAATTCTTGTCATGGTTGATAGATTGAGCCAATTAACATATTTTTTGGCTCTCTCCCATCCTGATACAACAAAATTGGTGGCTAAAAAATTTATCGAAGGAGTTGTGAAGCTTCATGGCATGTCTTGGCCCATCATAAGTGATCAAGACTTGGTGTTCATCAGTCATTTTTGGCAAAAGTTCTTCAAAAGGTCGGGCACACAGTTGAAGATGTGCTCTACCTACCATTCATAAATAGATGGCTAAATGGAAGTGATCAGTCATTGTATTGAACAATATTTGCAATGCTTTGCTTACCAACAACCCTGTAAGTGGCATTCTTTCCTTCCATGGGCTAAGTTTTAGTGTAACGCTACCTATCATGCATCTACAGGAATGACTCCCTTCCGAGCTCTATATGGAAGGCCCCTACCAATAATTACACATTAACATGAAGGTTCTTGTCTAGTAAATGAAGTCAACCAAAGCTTAGCTTCTTGAGATGCCTTGCTACGATAGCTTAAGGAAAATTTACATGCAACAAACAATTGAATGAAACTATGAGCAGTTTCCAAATGCCAGGACATTGAATACCAAGTGGGGTACTTTGTGTTTTTGAAGCTTCATCCCTACCGCCAGATTGAACAAAAACTTCGAAAGGTGGCCTATGAGCTCAAACTTCCATAAGGTTCTAAAGAAGAAATTAGGTGAAACAATTGCTAGTAGTATTAAGTTACCTTCACTAACTAAAGATGGTGATTTGATTATGGAACCAAAGAGAATATTAGACACCCGTTGGGTCAATAAAGGGTCCAAAATTGTCGAAGAAAGCTTGATCAAATGGAAAAGACTTCCAATAGATGATGCTACATAGGAAAACACTCAAGAAATGGATTATAAATATGAACCTTGAGGATAAGGTTCTAGCCAAAGGAGAGGGTATTGATAAGTCAACAAGATCTCAAAGAGTGCCCATGAAGAACCCAAAGTATTTTAACTAAGAACTGTCATGCTTAGGACTTGCCCTTCATGTAAATGCATTACACGTTGTAGGAGCCATGTAAAGAAAATTCTTGTTTGCCAAAGACTTTGGGATTTATTATTGATCATGTTCAAAAGCTTTCTTACTTAAAAATAGATCAAGTAGTTAAGTTTCCTTGTTTAAGAATAGGTCACGTAGTTATTATTTAATTTTGAATAATTTTTGGCTACTTAGTTGTCATTTTCCATTAGCGTACCATTTCTTAGAAATGTGATCTAAAATAAGGAATAGTTGTTAATTTTCTTTTGTATTTAAATTATCTAAATGTTATTAATAAGGAAAGCTTATTCCAATTAAAACTCTTGTGGTCTATTCTCACCCTAAGTAGAATACTATTTTCATTAAACCATTTTTATAAGTTTGATTGGGACCTATCAACCTTAGGTATAAAGTAAATCTTGATACCTTAAACAAAACAAAAATAATTGATCTATTTGTAGGGGTCAGCTCAAGGTTGAAAGTGAACATAGAAATATTGAACAAAAGAACTATAATCCCATCACCAATTATTGACTAAAGATTCAAGGTGAATTTGGAAGCAATAAATTGAGAAGAAATCACTAGCATGGTGAAATAAGAAATATCTGCCACAAGAAGGTAGAAAGCAAATTAACAGTCAGAGGCCCAAGAATAGGTGCAAGCCTTATTGGTGGAATACAACTGGCCCTTGCCAAAGAAAGTGAATTTTATGGTTGTTACTAAATTGCTAATAAGCCAGATCCTAAGGGGAGATGAGGTATTAGTGCTTAGGTATTGCAAAGTAGTTTATGGACAACCCTAGAAATCAGATATTTTGTCAACGCAATGCTTCCAGAAAAAAGATTTCCAAATGTATAGTTTTGAATGTAGGAGGATAGTCGATATCATGAGTTGAACGAGCCACATTTATCAAACATGGGTTCCCGGATCCCAATACCTCCAATGCATAAGCCAAACATATATCATCAACTCAAGGATACTATTATACTTGGTTATGGAGATGAGGAGGACGAAGATGCATATTATCCTTCATACAACATGACTATAGAGGATAAGGAATATAATCGGATGAGTCAATGATAAACCCCAATGATGAAGCAGGCCCTTCAAGTACTCCAGCTATATCTAAATGGGAGAAAACCAAAGAGCAACCAAAGTGCACTTTAGCTCCACCAACAATAAAGAATGGAGGTTAACTCATAATTGACTAATTGAAAGAGTTCAATAAAAGACCAATATTTAGTTTCAAAATACTCCTTGGTTAGGAAAAGCAACAATTCAAAGACTTGCTTAAGAGTTCAAAAATATCTTTGCTTAGACATATACTGAGATATCAAGGTTTGACCACTTGCACATTGCACCTAGAAAGAGGTCAACCAACAAGCATCATAGAAATTTTGACTAGAATTTAAACACCAAATAATAAAGAAGATTAACAAGTTGTGAGAACTAGGATTCACTTGAGAGATCAAGTTCCTCGGATAGATCTCCACCATCATCCTTAACAAAAAAAAGGCAAATGAGGGTCTATGTTGACTTTCAGGACCTTAACAAGGTATGCCCAAAGATGAATTCTCACTATTAGATACTGAGTTTCTTGTTAATAACACATCATCATACAATACTTTCTCCTTCATTAATGAGCAGTCTAGCTACAATCAGAGAAGGATTGTGCCAACAGATGAAACCTTTACTAGTTTCCTCATATTAATGGTGTCTTTTGCTACAAAGTAATGCCTTCTCATTAAAAAAATACTAGAGAAACCCATCAAAGTGCGATACAAATCATTTTCTGTAATATATTGCACAAGCATATTGAATATCATGTAGATGAGATAATAATAAGGTCCAACCATCTCCAGTAACACCATAAGGATCTATGCATGATGTTCTGACAAATGTGCAAGAATAATCTCTAGATGAATCCCCTCAAATATGCCTTCGAAGTAGCATTAGACAAATTCTTTAGCTTCATCATTAGGCATCAATGGATTATGTTTGATCTCCAAAAGGCAGAAGCAATTCAAAAGATGACACATCTAAGGAACATTAATAAGTTAAGAAGCCTACAAGAAGTCTATCTTATATATTGTTAGATGATGCTAGTCATTTCACAAGTTGCTCAAGAAGAATGTTATATTTGATTGGGATAAAGCTAATTAAAAATCTTTTGATAGCATCAAAGCTCTATTGTGAAATCACCAATACTCATTGCTCCAATCAAGGGCAAACCCCTTTTATATATGTCAATGAGCAAGCATTTGCTGGAGGCATTGCTCGTGCAAGAAAATAACCAAGGTAAGGAACAGGTCATGTATTATCTCAACCGGAGGTTGCTGAATGTAAAATGTAAGTATTCGTCTATTAAAATGATCTATTTGACCTTTGTATTTGTTGCTTAAAAACTATGATATATTTTTTGATACATGAAATAAAGCTTATTTCAAAAGTAGATTCATTGAAGTTCTTGATAACTAGGCCCATACCATTAAAAAGCTTAGCCAAATGGTTTCTGTTGTAGCAGAATTTGATATTCCCTTTGTCGTATGAAAGACAGTAAAAGGATAAGTACATGGATGACAAGGTGAAGGTATCAAAAAATTTATCGAATGAAAAAAAATCATAATATTTGCAAACACTCTATAAGCATTATATTTTAATGGTACTACTAAGATAATTACTATAGGAGTTAATACTATCTTCATTTTACCATAAACATGATTATTTGCTATATTCCTTCTACTAGAAAAAGAAGTTTACAAATAATAAAGCAGACTAAGAGATATTAATCTCTAGATTACAAGTAGACTTAGAATTTGGAATTGGCAAGATAGACATCTTTAGCAATTCCAAGTTAGTTATTAAGCAAATAACCACATAATATGAAATAAACTATATGAAAGTGAAAAATATAACTAGAAAAAATGCCTAAACTTCTTGACAACACAACCCAAGATTAATAATAGTGGAATTCTTGTAACTAACCTATTTAAGTGCAAATCAATTTAGATGATGGTGATAAACTTAATTTTGAATTTTTTTTTATCAATTTCTATATTACATTTTAAAAATAATATTGTGAGTAATTAGTAAAAAGGTTGGTGGTAATAATCTAGATGCTTTTATTATTTTTTAAATTACATGTTATCATCATCGGACGTTACAATTACAATGGTGTCAAGCATATGCTTATTATTTTTATTTTATTAATAATAAAAATTCATAGAATATTAAAAGTAAAATTTGAAAATTTCAAGTAGAACTCATAGCTCCTTAGGGATAGCACCATGTGCGTGGCTCCTTTACACCAAGGGTCCTAAATATTTTATGATTCTAGTTATTATAGTTCACATACGACACATATCCATGACAATATATCTAGAGCATCCAACATAAATGTCTATATAATAAACAAATATTCATATTTTTGCATTATTTTACCTTTCAAAAATATAAGCCAATTTGTTACAACCAAATCAAAAAGTTTACAAAGGCAATTGACTAAGTATAAACTATTGGAACTCTCTTGTGATGTTTAATATGACTACGCTTTACACCTATATAGAATTTATTTATTTATTCTTTAGGGATTTTTTACTTTAGATATGGGATATCGTGACACCCTAGAATTTCGAGGCAAGAGAAATTTTTTAAATAATTATTTTGAGGAAAATTATGTAAATTGTGCATATGGGCTCATCAAGATTATGAAAGAAATTATATATATAACTTAATGTAAAAATGAGAGAGATGATTAAGGATATGTAGATCATATCTAGTTTGCAAGTGCAAAAAGGCTACTAAAGAATATTGCGAAAAGGCTTCATGTGTATGACATAACATACATCGCTGGAGCACCGAAGGAGAAGCAAGTTTATATGCTCCAGCTCCCCCAACCCCAGCAATTTTGTTCCTCTCCCCTCTCCCATGCCCTAGCTCTCTTGCGGTTCCCTTTCTACACCCCTTTTTAATAAATGTTTGTAGAGAAATTATGGTATATGTGTGCTGCTATCATCCCAAGCAACTAGTGGGAGAAAATTCGTCCATTTGAGTGGTAAAAGAAGAAGAGAAAATCTAAAAATCTCGCCATAGAAGCTTCTTGCTACAGTTGGTGAAAGAGATATTTGGAGTGGAATCAATAAGAAATTGTAGTGGTGAGTGTTTTCTCCAAACTAATTTATATTTTTTTTTATCCTAAATGGAGTGTTATTTTGCATATTCATGGGGCTAGGGTATGAATTTGAATGAGTTATTCTTGTAATTTCATAGGAAATTGAGTAAGATGTTTAATTATGATATTGATGGTGAAACTTAGCCATGGAAAATTCATGTAGATGGTTGTCCATGAATTGAATAACCTATTTTAGCCTCATGCAGTGTATTTTATGAATAAATAGGTTTGTCGGAAAATTAATGAATTTTGGGGCATGATGGATTAGTTAGTAAGGCTAATGTTGATGTTAATCATGTGAATAATAATTGTATGATGTTGAAAATGAATTTTAGTTACTACACTTTGCTGGAATTGAAGAATTTGAATGATGCACGCTAAGTGTTTGATGAAATGACACTATGGAAAACAAAGTTTAATTGGATGACTTTACCATAGCCTTAATTATCAGTTAATTAGGCATTAAACATGGTACTATCTATGTAATGGGATAAGAATATATGCTAATGAGCAGTGAATGAATTCCACCTTGTTTATAAGACTGTGTTGGATCCTTTATTTAAAAATATGCAAATTTCAAATGGGGTATATGTTATGTGTGTAGGATTCATTGCACCTTAATTTAGGACTGAGCTATTGAACTGGAGATCAAGGAGTGTGATTCTCTTCATAAAGGTAAGTAGGTTTCTTTCCATCATTTACATGAATGTGAAAATTGATAAGAATAGAGCATATTCCATGATTGAGGAATAAAGTGTATCCCATAATTTTGCATACGAGCACTATGTTTTAAATAATGTTATATTATTGTATCATGATGTAAAATAATAAAATCATGCATTTCTATGTGTTTATTTTGGAAATCGAAATCAGATATATGTGTTTAATTGACTTGCTTTGACATTGCATTGCATGGTATTTCATTATGAGGCATGAGTCATTATGGCCATGATTGAATTATGTAAGATATGGGCAAATCTTGATGATTGGATACTAAGTTGAGTAAAAGAAAAGCATAAATGTGGTTAAAAAAACTACAAATGAATGGTTAAAGAAAGACTCAAATGGAGGGAAAACAAAATGCAAGAAAATAGGGCAACTAGATAAGTGCCGCAGTGCCACTCCATAACAAATACAAGTTGGGCGGTCAGGGATTTTGGCACCATGATGCTAATGCAAGTACAGTGACAAATAAATTTTTTTCACTTGAACATGTATGATGCAATGGCTTGTGGGGAGAGCTTTTAGGGGGACTTGTTGTGGCATTCCTTAGATGCTTTGGAGAGAATGAAATGGGACATAGTAAATGACATTCCTTAGATGCTTTGGAAGGAAGGAAATGGGACATGGTAAATGACATTCGTGTGGTGATATGATAGTACCTTAGTGGCATGGATGTGCATGGGTATGATATGATACCTGTGGGGTGTGGATATGCCTTGATGACATAAATGTGCATAGGTATGATATGACACCCATGAGGTGTTGATATGCCTTGGTGGCATAGATGTTCATAGATATGATATGACACCCATGGGGTGTGAGTATACACATGGATATGATATGACACCCATGGGGTGTAAATACGCCTTAGTGGCATGGAAATGGTGTAACACTGGTGAGGTGTGGATATGATATGCCTAGATGGCATGAACATACGATGACACCCATGGGGTGTGGATGCCATGATGATAAGGTTGATTCTAGTAATAATATGATGATGATGAATGTTCATGGATGAGAATGCCTTGAGGATGAGGCGGTATATGAGTCTTGATTTTGAGGCTGAGACAATAGTCAGGCTACATATAAGCTTGTATTATGAGGGCATTGCATCATGGGCATGGGGATATGGTTGCATTATCATGAAATTCATCATATTATGGAATTGCATGCGTATTGAATTTGATCATGATTTCTAATGGATTATTCGTCGTTGTCCCCACTTTACCTCTTTACCTACTTACTAAGTTTGTCCAAATTCACCCTATTTTATTTATGGTTTTTAGTTAATGGGCCAGAAGATGGAGCCCAACATGGTGTTGGAGCTCATGATTGGGATAAGCTATGACCCTTATGCTGGCTTGGTGGTTTTGAATGTTCAAATCCCATTTTTTAAACTTTTAATATAATATGTATAAGTTATAAATCTGAAAGAATCAAACTTTATGTATATTAATTCATGTATGAAATAATTGCATTGGCGTGTCATAATAGTGAAATATATGTGTATATTAGTATTGTCATTTGTCATCACAATGCGACTTGCGATTCTAGGTCATGCATGGGTGTGTAGTATTAAATATTGATCCTATGTGAATGAATAGGTCAAGAGAGGATGGGTGAATTGAACATATAAAAATAATGGCCAAATAAAAATTAATAAGCTAAGAAAAAGTAGTGATGCAGTACAGATGTAATTTCCATATCTGATTGTTTAATTTGCGTGACTGCTTCACTTCCTAATTTAACTTCTCTTAGTCATTCTTATTTCAAGCATGTTATCATGTGTGTAGGATAATATGAGTGATAATATTATGCCTAATGAAGAATAAAACAGATGAACAAACACACACACAAACAACATAACTTTTATAGTGGTTTGGGACTCTCACTCCTACATCCACTCTTCCAAGGGCAAGAACTCATTATGCCTTCGGTTCCACTATATCTCATATTATGGAAGTGCACAAGTGCTCCCAATACTCTTCTAGATTATAACTCTACGGGGCGTAGATAGTGTTTCCAATACTCTTATGGATTCTAGCTCCAAGGAGTATGAGTATAGTATTCTTAACACTCTTCTGGTTTTACAAGTTCACGGGAAAACTCGCTAGTTTTAAAGATTATTAGTAAACTTATTGGTTTTTCAGAGTTCACCAATAACTCATATAATGTGGTTTTTTTGAGTTCACCACCAACTTACATAGCTGATTAACAATACTCTTTTTGTGTATTATATTGCCTCTTTTCTTAGGATGATTTGTATAATGATTGAGCTTATGTATAAAATGATATATCGTTGAAGCTTATTAGATATCAACACTCCAAGTGTTTAATTAAGATAAAACTTTTAGGCTTATAGTCTATTAGCATAATGGAGATTGATTATCTAGGAGAAAGCATAGTCTGATTAAGAGATTTTACTGGACTAAACTTTGTTCTGATTTTTCTCGGAGCTTCCTCATCCTTCTTCATTAATACTGCACTACTTTTATATTACCTTAGAAACTTTTGCCCATTGGAGACAGTTGGCTTTCCTTTGAATGTTGAAGATTGTTCTAATTTCTTCTATTGAAAAGTTATCTTCTTAGGAAACTCATTTGTAGTTGGAAAGCCTACAGTGCTGTTCTTGAAGAAGATGCCTTTTCGATTTTAACAAATGCCAGATAAAGACTTTTCTGGCTGACTAACTCATTTATTATTATGGAAAGGTATCCACTAAGCCTAAAGGGACGTAACCTCTGAAAGTTACAACCTCTATCAGAATTTAAACTGCTTCTTTTGAATTTCTTTTAATTTTCAACTAATCTCGAATTGTCTGGTTTGCTTTATAAAATCTGCTTTGAATGAGATTTTGACCAAAGAGTACAGTCAGCAATGTATGGCAAGGTGGCATCTACTCTTCATGATATGTCATAATTTATCTGAGGAATTTATCTCTTGAATTTGTCTTTTGTAAGTAATAGACAAAATGACTCTTAGTAGATCTATTATAGACAACTTCATCGTTTCAATTATGTCAAAGATCATTACAGCATTTTTCTTCATCTTCTAGTTTATCTGTTAGAAGTAATAGATGAACTGTTGAAGTACAAACAAAGTCCTTCTTTATTGCTCATTAGATGACATTCTCTTAGTAGATGAAGTTTCTTTCATTTAGGTGAAATAGCTTTGTTTGTTGCTTTGTCCATTGTAAGTTGTAGACTATCCTTATAGCACTGACAAAGCTTCTTCATAGCAGACGAAGTTACTTTCACTAGACGAAGTCTTCTTTTCATCAGCCGAAGTGGCTTTGTCTATTATAAATAACAAACTATCTTTCTTGGCAAACAAAGCTCCTTCTCTGATAGACATAATAACTTTGTCTTTTATTTGTTTGTTGAAATCAATAGACGAGGTTGTAGGTCGCAAACAAAGTTTTCTAAATAGTTTTTTTGTTGGTTTGTCTATCGTAAGTGATAAACGAAGTTGTGGTGAGCAGATGAATCTTTCTTTCAGTCATTCATATAACTGATCATTTGTTGGCAGTAACAAGTGACTCGTTGAGGCATAGACGAGTTGCTTCTTTAGTGGTTATCCGATGGTTTGACTGTTGCTAGTGACAGACAACCTTTGTAGATGAAGATGGTAGACAAAGGTTTCTTCTATAGCTATTGTACCATTTCTTCTTTATCTTCTATATTTTCTGCAGAGATTACAAACAGGTCCCTTGGCCTCTTTAGTTTTCAAATAACTTTATATGATAGAAAAAATGCTTGAGTAATTTTAACTCAATTTTGACTTCTTCATTTGTCTAATTTCAACTCAGTTTTATCTCTTGCTTTTACAAACTGAATTTGTCTATTTCTTGAGGATAAGTGTTGATTATAAGTAATTTTTCTGACTTGTTTGTGAAACAATTTGTCTGAATCTTCCTAAGGCAGATGCTATTTGACACTGTTTTTATATGTAGATGATTTCCTTGATCACTCATCGAAGCTTGAGCTCTATGGCTACAGATTTACTTGATGGTTTCTTTTCAAAGTTTTAGTATCATTCTTTTTTATCATAATTGTCTTCTTTCAATCAGTGGATTGTGTTTGCTAATGCATTCACTGTGTACACTATCCACTATATTCAAATTGCTTCCCTGTATGTTTAGACCTATTTCTGCAATGCTTGGGAACACAATTATTGCTCATTATCAAAACTTGGTTATTTGTATATGCACTATTTAGTTCAACATTATGTACAATGGCGTTTATAGATATATGAAATTATGTGAAAATGGTTGTACATGTATGGAATTGAAAGTTCAGAAGAGACTTTATGTAAGGTTTTCCTTTGAATTAAAAATAAAGTAGCACCCTAGAAGTGGGGTGTTATAGATATTTAATTATATTTAAGGATTTGATATATGACTCAAATGATCAACTTAACTAACGATTTAGATTCAAATTTTTTATTTATTATATTTAAAAATTTTATTCATACATTATGTATTAGCATTACATTAGGATTTTATTTACTTTATAAGTGCATTTTATTCAATTTTATATTAGTTAGTGAATATTATGTTTGCTTTTTAATCCACCTTACCTTTGCTTAGTGTGTCCTTTTTGCTTTCCTTTTTTCCCTCCTTGTTACCTTAATAGATATTTTCTCATTTTCTAGTTTCTTTGCAACCCATTATATGCTCTTTTATATATGTATTCAATGCAAACTTGGGTAGGGTGCCCATTATACGAATAGAACTGGTCTAATAATAAATAAGATAGGTTCCATTTTAATTACCATAGGGTAGGTCTAGGTAGACTTGTTCGAACTATATTTAAATTTTGAATAGGTTCAATTCTAAGGTTAGGTACCCAGAATCAACCCAACCTAATTAGATTATTTATAGGAAAAAACTACAAGTAATTCTTACCTAAATCTTAATGTCTAATTCTCTTTTTTTCAAGTATATCTAAGAGGTTTGGCTAAAAGCTTTATGTTTTATATATTATTTTCTGCAAAATAGACCCTCTAAATTTATTTGATTGCAAATTAGACTTTTTTATTTGTGTATTTGTAAAATAAAACTTCTAAGTTATCAAATAATATAAAAAAATTATAAATTAATAAAAGTATAATGAATGTCACAACCACTAAAATAACTCATTGAGAACAAATACCCTTACCTCACTAGGCTTGCCCTTTCGTTGGAATGGACACCTGCTTCCTAAACTCTAAATTGACACTATGTTCCATGTTACACTTTCACTATGTGAAGTATAGGAAGCCTTTTAATTATGGGTGTAAATTGGATCGGTTAACTCAGGTTGAGATAATCTCAACCCTAACCCTATTTGCAAATCCCTAATACAAATATAACCTTAACCCTGTTTTTAAAACTTAAACCCACTCCTAAACCAACCTTAGAAAAATTAGATCATGAGTTGAAAATGGGGTTGCCCCTTATGTTTGTTGATTGTCTCACTAGAGATATTATCTTTCATGGTCAGATTATTATACCAAACCACTAAAGGCACCCAATACTTTGCTACTATTATTGTTTGGTATTATCATCTGTTGTCTTCACCAACGCCAGTGCAAGTTCGGTGATTAACATCAACTACTTTGTCTTGTGCCAGGAAGTTTTGGGAACTTCTTTTTAGGTCAAGGGCTACCATGTAGAAATTCAAAAGTGCCACTTTTGATTTAGAAACGCAGAACTTATAGCTAGTCAAAGAAACCTCTAAATCTATCAGACATATCTTACCTCAGTTTTGTCTTTCTAATTGATTTAAATCATGGCTAGCGGCAACTCCATTCGATTGCTTTGTAGAGGAAGCAAAGGAGGCAGAGCATATGGGACCCTTGTTGGTCACCAAGTTTAGGTAAATAACCAAAAGGGAAGGGGTAAATTGGGTACTCAAAAATTTTGTTGAGCCCCTTTAGGATTTAAATGTCCCTCTAGCAAATAATTTAATCAAGCAATCAATTCACAACTGAATAAGATGAAAGAATTTTTATAGTGGTTCGAGATAACACTCTACTTCACTCTTCCAAGAACACTCACCTCTTAATATCTTGGGTTTCATTATCTCCAGTAGTAGATATACGATCAGTGAATCCTGAACTCTTTTATATTCTAGCTCTAGGGGGCATACTATAGTAGTCCCTACACTTCTGAATTCTAGCTCCAGAGAGTGTAAATATAATGCTTTTAGTACTTTTTTGGATTTCAACTCCAGGGAGGTATAAATAAGTGTAACTCCTAAGGGTTAAAATAAGAAAAAGGTATTGTGTAATGTTGTTAAGGCCACGATGAAGGTGAACTAATTTAAATTTTTGAAGCCAATGTTTAAGTACAAATGTAAAATAGTTAATTTTTGGCAAATTATGTGTTCAAACACATTATAATTATTTCCAGCAAAAATATAATGATGTAATTGAGGTGAAGAAAATTGATGTTGAAATGAAATATTGATGTATAGATGAAGGGCATGTCATTAAATATAATTGTGTTAATGAGAAACATTATTGTGCAAAGTGTATACAAATAATTTTATGAGTAAATTATTAGTTATTTTGGATAGATTATTAGGAATTTTAATGACATATTATGTGGAAAAATCATGAGAAAAGTTTATGAAAAGTAAATAAATAAAATGGAAAGAAAATAAAGTTTAAAATGGAGAGAAATGAAGAGAATGTTGAATTTGAAAAAGGGGTCATTTGTGATCAATTTTTGACATATAAAATGAAATAATTTGACGATATGGATAACATAATAATTGTATATTTGAAAATATCTTTCTAAAATATTAAAAATTATTTGATTTAGATATCAAATACAAAAGTTATGATCAATACACCAAAATTGCTCCATATGGGTAAAAAGTACAAAAATTATCAAATTAGGTCACTTTATTTAAATCATTAACATATATATGGACTTATTTGGAAAAAATAGTTAACATTAAAGTTGTGGTCCTTGAAGTTAGATTTCCAATCCTAAAAAAATTAAGTCATTTAAATATTGTATGAGAGAGATATGTTTAATTTAGTAAGACTATCTTTGGCACTAAATTTTAGGCAACAATTTCATTGAGGCCGCAATGCCGGATTGTGAGAAGGGCAAAAAGGGGTGTCGGCATAATTTTTTGGCACTATGGCACTAGGATTTGGGGTCGCAACACTAGGTGCTGCTTTAAAGTTGGAAATTTGACTTTTTGAGATAGAACGTTTCATTCTTTCTACAGTATGTTTCATTTCTTTTCCTACCATACCCTAGCCCCTTTAGCTTGATTTCTTGATAATCTAGCTAAGATATCATCTTGCCTAGTTAGATAAACTTATGATATTTCATTTAAACTCAATTTTCACTCATTTGAATAGTGAAAAATGGAAGAAAGAGCTAATTTTCTCCAATGGATGGAGCTACGTGGAACTAGAGGCTTGGTCTTTCTTTTAGGAAGGACAGTTACGCTTGTAAGCGAAGGTAAGCCCAATCACCCAACCAAATTTCTCATTTTTAATTTTTAGGGTTTGGAACTTAACTTATCTTCGGGCTTAAATTGATAAATATGATTATGAATTCATGAAGAAATGGTTTAATACAATGATTATTGTAATTTGGTATAAGAAAATATAAATTTTGCTAAGATAGAATTTTTGTAAATAGTAAAATTTGAGAATTTTTTATTTTTGTTGAATTAATCATGGGGTAAATGATTAATAGTGTGATTAGAATGCTTTAGAACTTGTATGGAGTGATTTGGACCAGAAAAATTGAATTTTGGGTTATGCCCTAAGTAAGGTTTAAAAAGGGTTTTTATCTTTGGGCAATGTAATCGGCAAATCTATTGGATTAAATGTCTAATTAGATGATATTGAAGTTAATTACATGCTAATTATGTTATATGATGATTGTATGTGGTTGGGAATGGAATTCCTTAAGAACTCTTGCTAAAATATTATGATTTAAGTAGTGCCTATTAGCCTTTTGATAAAATGTCCTAATGAGAAATAAATTGAGTTTGATCGTAATCTTAATACCCTTATAGAAGGGAAGGAATGACTAGTCATTTTGGGATGTAATTAAACTGGTATGTTATAAAGGTTAAGTAGATATTGAATATGTTGGCTTTCTATTGTTTTTTATAAGTATACAATTATGCAATTGGGAAGTATAAGGGATTAGTAATAAATCAATTATAGTATCTAATCTAGTGATTTAAAATGAATTAGTTCAAGTTATGTTTGTAAATGAATGAGATTGTTATTCTATATAGGATGATCTGAGAAGGATTAAAAGGTATAGAGCTGAAAGAGTATACGATGATTCACTTAAGGTTAGTAGGCATTTGTTTTCATTGGATGATTAGGGATAATGTTTATCCCTTTGTTTGGAATCTGGGAATGTTTTGTTGAATACATAGGGATTAACACATTTCTATGAATGAATGCGGGCATGTATGTTTGGATTAAGGATAGTGGATATCCCACATTGGTTTAAGATTGATGTTGTTTAGTTATTAGGGATAATGTATATTTCTTAGATTAAAATAATTGATGTTTGGTTTAGCTTGGATGTCTAATGTGAGGGATGAAAAATATCCTTTTGTTGTATGTTTATTTGAAGATTGTTTATTTTTTTTTTTAGCTGACAAGCATTGGCTAGCAAGTGTAGAAGATAATTGTGATGGTTTGATTGGATGGTGGATTAGGAGTAGAATTCCTTTCGTATATTTGTATAATGATAAATTGTGTAAGTGTATTAATTGCAATTGATGTATATTTGTAACATAATGGCATGTTTAGTGATAAATATGTGTGTTATTGAATAGGTTAGGTTATGTTTATTGTCATCATGAGATGCTGCAAAATTTGAGTTGTGGGTAAGTTGGGCCATTTGAGTCAATTAATATTTGATTTCTAATTATTAAAATTTTAGTTTCATTCATGGTTAGAAATTGTGTATGGATACTAGAGATGTATTTGATAAATAATATAATCCAAGTTTTAGATTTTGATATTTTTAAGGGAAACTCTGCCAAAATTTTGGCAGAATGTGGGGACAATAGTGAAGTGTTTAGGCCTCAATGCAAGGTGTAATAGAATAGGACTCGAATACCCGCACTTTAAAAGTGAAGAAATTGTAGTGAAAATGAAAGAAAATGAGTAGAGTCGCGCCTTGGAAGGGGGGCGTGACAACAAGTTAGTTCTTTTCTGCATTCAGACAATCACAACTCTTCTTAAGTCTAACCTCAACTACCAACTTAAGGAAATAATGAATGAATAAAGAAGGTTAAAGCACTTACACAGACTCTTTACAATAAACACATGGGAAGAGATTTGAAACTAGAATACAATAGTAAATGCTCTTCCTGATGGTAGTTGAAAGCCTTCAGCTAGATGTTGAAGAAGATTTAAATGCAGGGCTCAAGTCTCTTGAATGTAGAAGGTTTAGCTTAGTGATTGCTCTTAGGAAGAAGAAATTAATTGCTTACTCATTGGGTCTTTCATCTTCTTTACTCCACCATTGTTGTATTTATAACAACATTTACTTCCAATCATTTGTGGTAGGTGACCTCCATTAATGATAGAAGACCATTCTGATGAGTTTCATTTGAATTCTTTGTCTTCCATTAAATTGTCATCAGCTAGAATGCCTACCACACTGACCTTGAAGAGTATGAATTCATGCTTTAGGAAAGATGCAGATGAGAAGTTGTTGCGAATCTGACTTTTTCATTAATAAGGAAAGAAACATTTTAATATCAGACGAATTTGTCCATGACTTTAATGCATTCTTTCGAAACTAATCTAGGACGAATCACTCCTTTTGACTATCCATCAGATAAAGTCTCTTCGCCTTCTAGTTTGTCTGAAGTAAGTAACAGACGAATTGTCTTTCTAGCAGTTCATTGGAGAAGATCTCTTAGTCTTATGGTTTGTCCGAGGTAAGTAACAAACAAATCATCTTTCCAGTAGTTTATTGGATAAGGTCTCTTCATCTTTTGGTTTGTCTAAGATAAGTAACAGAAGAATTTGGTTAGGTGTAGACGAAGATTGTCTCCCATATGCTTGAACAAAGTATGCTATTCATCTTTAGGTTTCCTTGGTCAGATGAACTCCTTATTCCTTATCTATGTAAGACAAACTATAGGTGATGAACAAATACTCTGTCGGTTCCACTTTGTCTTTCTCTTTGTCCAAGACAATTGCAATATACTTGTCAGATGAGTCTTGGATAGATGAATGGCTTGTCTCTTCCACTTTGTCTTAATGTCTACATCTATCCAAGTTTTATTCCATTTTGTCTTCAGCTTTGCATTTATTTAAGCTATCTGTCTATTCAATCAGACAGATTGGTGTTTTGGAATACATTCCGATTCTTCTTTTTTTCTTTTGAATTTACGTGCACTCGTTTATCCACAAGATCTTATCCTTTTGCAATCTATTTTTGCATTCTAAGCTCTTAACAAATATTCATTAGTATTAAACTTAATCAAGTTTTGTCTATCATCAAAAACATACATTCACATTAACAACCTTTACAGTAGCTGCTTCACCAGAGAAGATGGAGACAATGGGGTACTTTGCAAAGGAGGCAAAGGAGATCGAGCAGAGGAGGTGGAGCAAATGGGTCCCTTAGGCTTGCTGCTTTGCTAGAAAATGGAGACAAGAGGTTGCTATGCGGCTGTATGGGGTGCTCTAAGGTGACATAGATGACAATTCAATACCTTAAAAGTCTCGAATAGAGAAGGGAAAAGGGCTATGGCGATGTGTTGTAAGCTGTTGTGCATAAGTGGCAAAATGGGTGGGCATGGGGTAGGGGTAGCCTCTCAGTGATTAGGGCAATCACGAGGGTATTTTGGTTTTTTATAAATTGATTTCCAAAAAATTCAACCCAAATGTCTCTAGTTTGGTCAATTGAGATCAAGTTTAATCTTACCTAATTTGCACCTAGAGTCATTATCGGGCAACACTCCAGACTCAAAACTTTTGAGTCTCTACCAAAATGAAGATAGATGATCGCATAAGCCAAAAGGGTCTTTGAAAATAACCTCAAAATTTGAAGTCCATCATAGGAAAAATGCTTGAGGTAGAAGAAAAGTTACTACTTGAAAAGGAGAGGAATAAGTGTTGGAGAAATTTTAGCCCACAAAGTTGGTGATGCAATAGAATAAGAAAGAAAGTTGAAAATCTTTTCATGAAAATAGATTAATTTGAAGTTGAGAAAATAAAAAAGTATTCTTCATCTTTTTTTTTATTTAATGGGAGGAATCGAAAACACAAAAACAAAGTAAGGAGGAAAAATTCTCAAAAAGGAATACCACATTTCACATTAAAATTTTAAAAATGACCACAAAATAATGCACTTCAGAGAGAAACATATTGGAAGTCTTGAATAATAAAAACTATGAAAAATAAGAGTATGTGTATGTACTATATATATATATATATAATGGAAGAACCACTTCAAGATTGGAAATTCTAAACAATGGGACCATTGATGTACAACATTTTTTCTGTATGAAAACCTTAGCCATTAAATCTAGGCCATTTTTAATTGAATGAAGCCTGCTCTCTTGATTATTCTTTTAAGTTGGTCTTTTAGTCATGAGCCATGGATGGCTGTAACAAAACGATGGTCAAATTTATGTAATTATCATGTCATCGTGAGCTGTTTTGGAGTCCATTCAATGAGTAATTTTTGATGATTGAGGTGGCCTATGCAAATTGGCAACACATTGCATGCCACTTCCTTCCCTTCTTGAAAAACAATCATAATCCTTTGTAATAGGAAAATTTTTAATTTCTATTTTTAATATTTTATTTTGACTATTTCGGCATTTATTCTTATTTCTTGCTCCATGTTGTTTATACTTTATACCCACGGCTAGCTTAGGAGAAGAAAAATACTTGATATTTTCAATATTAATAAACACATATGATAAAATTATATGTATAGAGGAATCTAAGTTGTGATAAATGCTTTGCATAGAATCTAAGGTACACACTAAATAGGTTAATCTCATTTTATAGAGAAAAAAGATTTCTACTATATTTATTTTAAACAATTTAAACTTATAAATATGTGTTTATACTTATATATGAGATTTATTGTTTATTAGTTAAAAATAAATATTCAAATATAAAGAAAAAATAATATTATGTACCTTATCCATATTAAAAATTAATTACCATGGTAAAAAATTAAAATATAAAAATATAAAAATATTTTTTTTTTAATTTAAAAATAATATTAATATAGATAAGTAAAAAAACTTGTTGATTAGAAAATAATTGAAACTTTGATGGATGACAATATCTATATTATATCTGAATATTTGAATATAATTTTGTATATTTACGGCATTATTTTTAAAAGAGAGAAACATAAGTAATATTATCTTAAAATTCATTAATGTTAGAAGCCCATGTTGTTTCTTTCAGACCACATTATTTTAGCTTTTACAACACTCGGCCAAACAGAGCCTTAGCCTCTTACGATTAGGGTAATAGGGTATTTTAGGAGGAATTTTTAATACACATATATAGAAATCGGGTTGAGTTATCTTGGTTGTCCGACCCCAACCCGGACAAACCCGATTCCCAAAATAGGGGCGGGTTAGGCCCATTTTCAACTTTACTAGCCATGGTTCGGTTTGGGTTCAATTTACACCCGTAACCTTGACCCCGCACTAACCGACCTGAGTGCGCCCCTGGAAGCTACGACGGTATTCGCATAGTGGGCAGTGCCAATCTCCACGTCAGATAAGACAAAGCCAATGGGCAATTCACGTGGCGCATAAAGCAAGCATCAAAGTAAATGAAATTTCAAAAAGCTCGCAAGGCATGGAGGGCAGTCGTTTTCGTGGATGACACCTGTAAGGAAGAAAAATTCCAACCACCTGCAATTAAAGTAGAGTAAAAGATCTAAGCGCAACTTCTATGCAAAAAACGCGAATGTGTTTGTAAAGATAGACATTTCTAGAAGGTCGTTTGACTATGAAACTCGAGCCACCGGATTCGCCAAAACGACGGCGTCTAGATTGCTGCCTCATGCTTCATTTAGACCCTTCATTATCTGAACCCACGAAACTACCATTTCGATGATGATCTGTTCAATTACATGAGGATATGATGCAGATAGCAAATATTTGTACGCTGCAGTGGGATTCCTACAGATTGTGTTTAGATGAATGTTGTGTACGATCCGTCAATTGTTGTAAAAAGAGACGACACTCCATGAAGATACGGCAGAAAAGAAACACTAAAGCAAATTAAATGTGCGATTTGGCATACCTAAATCCAACAAATTTGCATGTGCAGAGTGCAGGATATTCAAATTGGCCATTGCTTCAGCCCTAGTTTGGTAGTTGTACCCTCCTTGCTAACGAATCAATTATTATGATATGAGGCCACAATTTTGAATTTGATGGATTAAATTAAGCCGTCCTGAATGCGATGTAATCACTCTCAGACAAAGCCTATCATGCATGCGAAAAAGGGAAACCAATGACATCCCCGAGATAGAAAAATAAGGCCCTCTCCTGTTGGATTTTTGGCCGGACGTGTGTTAAAAATGGCATAAATAAATGTTGAAGCACTAAACAGTCTTGCTTCAGTAGAAGAGGGTGGAATCTGCACGAGGTGAAAATCAATGACTGTTTGTGCATGCCTGGCGAGAAGAAATTCATGAACTAGATGCAATTAAAAATTGTCTTTTGCTGAGTCTTGTCGGAAACACAGGCATCCAAAACAGCATAAGTGGATCATGCGCGTATTCTTAATTTTCATGCCAATTCATCGTATAATCGTCACAACTATATTTCATTTTTCCTGACATCTTAGGAAAATCCTGTAACTAGGCTACAACATCCAAGCATCAAAAAGCGAAAAAAATGCACACCACATTCAAGCCATTAAATACACTAATCTACGACTTTCTGATTGCATGCAAAACTATCACAGGCTATCATCAAACGTCCAAATGTTTTTTATCGATGCAATACAGAATTACAGCGAAATCACAGGACAATTAATTAAACACGCTATTGAAGATCGTAGATTTTCGGATCGGCTTTGTAAGAGCCTAAGAACCGGAAAAACCCAGCCAAGTGAGAGACATCCGCAATTGCATCCTTTACCTGGGGATCGTCCATCGAGCCTTCAAAATCCACGTATAAAACACTCGGAAACGTCTTGAGAGTCCCTCTTCCGTCGACATCCAGGATCATGATCGGCCTGTTTTCGGCTACTACAGGAGTTATTTCCAGCTTGGTGAGATTGATGTTGCGGGAGGAGAAAGCGGAGAGGATCTTCAAAACAACCGGCAGCGCAGCTCCATGGTGGGCTACGACCATGCTGGTTTTGAGCCCGATCGGGCCCACGTCCGCAATCCTCGGGTGCTTCGACAAGATCAAGAACCGAGTAACGTTCCAGGACTCGTCCTGGAATCCCTGGGCCAACACATCCAATCCATACAAGAGAGCGGCCCGCGAGCTGGCTATCGCCCCCGTATCAAGCATCCGTCGCGTGGAGAGGAGCTCCACCGCCCCCGCAGTGTCGTCGACCGCCTCCCGATCGAGCCCGAGCTGGGCAAGATTCCGGCCGCAGTGCGCAAGCGCCATCGGGTGGCTGATCACTCTCTTCAGCTCCCATTTCCTCACGCCGGGCATCGCCAGTAGGCAGTAATGGACGAAGAGGCTGACTTCCTGCACGATTCGCAGGTTGTGGCACAGCAGAAGGTCGTAATTCCGGACGGTGCTCCCGCCCATGGTGTTCTCGACGGGAAGAACGGCTCGATCGGCCTCACCCGTCTCCACCGCCATGATCGCATCGAGGTAGCCTCTGCAGGGGACGGTCGTGCAATCGGGGAAGGCCGTCTTCGCTGCGAATTCGCTGTAAGCGCCGGGAGCCCCTTGGAAGGCGACTCTCAAAGTCTCGGCAATTTTGCGGTGGGAGGAGCCGTTGACCTTCGCGAAAACCACACATCGCTGCCCAATCTTCTTCTTGGACGATGGAGGCGGAGGGAGGAGCAAGTCGATGCCGAATCTCTTTTGAATCGAAGGCACGACTGCGGCGAAATCCCGGTAACAAGCAGACGCCATGAAGGTTGTTGAGAGAAATTGGGAGAGGGATCGTGAGGGAGAGGCTTTCAAGGATTGACGGAGGACGGCAATGGGAATTGCTTTAGGTGGGATGGCAATTGATTTTGGGGTTTTAAGCCATGCCCTCTATGTGACTACTACTGTGTGAGGTGGTTGGACTTGCAATCAGAAATTTGTGCTCCGCTTTTCCTGCAGTCTTGCTGCTCGTTCCTCTCCAATCCCTTAATTTGCCCATGGCGCCCTGTGCCCTTTAATCGAGGCACAATAAACGGCACGCTGCCGCGGAATTAAGGTGCGGAAATTGAAATTGTAACTCCAGTAAACACGTTATTAAGATGCAGATATTGTAACTCCAGTAAACACGTCATTATCGCGGGCAAAACAAGCAGGGTTACCATCGTTGTATTGAGTGCGAAAGTAGGCAAACATTGAAAATGGGACTTTTGGTGGAGTTGCATCAGCGGAAGGTAGCATTCTGGCCAATGCCTGTGGAGTATGTGACTCTGTGGGCGTTTCAACGCTTGCTGAGCACCTGCCCGTCATAGATAATCCGATCTGATACGTCAGCATGATCAAACCTTTCATCTTCGTAGGTCCGTTGATCTGGAGTGGACTATCCAATGGCAGTAATTTAAAGGCGTTGAATAAAACCATATCCTACCATTCACATGTTGCAAGTGGGCGGCTTTTCAAGGCGGAGAGCAGCACGAATGGACCACTTGGGATGCCCGAATTCTTCCAACGATGATGCACTTTGATTTTTCTAATCAGTGCAGGCGTTTTTAACGTTCAGGAATCTTCGGAAGTGGGTATGATAAAACCGGATTTGGACGAGCGACGCGATCAATCTCGATCTAGACGTGTAAAATGTCTAACTAGCTTGTTTTTATTCACTTCTCCATGGCAAATGTTATTTTTATAATATTAATATTAATACTTTTTAAAAATATTTTCTCATCTTTTACATCTTTTTTTTTATCTGAAACCAAACACACTTTTATAGATATTTTTCATTAGAATTGAATATAAAAATAAAATCTTTTAGTAGAATATAGATAATTTAAGGGTGTTTATTTTTAAAAAAGGCAGGTAAAAGTCTTGTTTTGATTAAAAAATGTACAAAAAAATTTTCTCTCTTCTTTTTATATTGATGTGGTATTTAACTATTTATAATTGTGATATTTTTCAATCATTATTTATGTTTTTAATAAAAAAGTTTATATTTTATCTCTATTAACTTTGTAACTGATGTTATCTCTGCAGAATAATATTATCATTTCAAATTTTTTAATTTATTTTACCTCTTTTACTCCAGACACATGGTCTTAAAGAGAAAAAGAAAAAGAAAAAAATTATCGCAGAACTAAAACCTTATTCAAATCAAGCAGATTGTATTTAGCTATCACATCATAGATTGGTGGTTGAAAATGAGTTTGACCTAGGGATGGTGCTTAAAAATGCGTTTTACTTAGAGGTGCAAATTGATTAGGGCTACATCAGGTTAAGGTCATCCCAATACAACCCTGTATGTAGAAACTTTAAGTCAACCCCATTTATAAATTGGGTTAGGTCATGGTTGTCACACCCCATCCCTAAGAATGGTACAAACAAATGTCATTCTCAATTCCAAGGGTGAATCTCCTAAGATTTATTGCACTAGAGATAAAGTATAATTATAAAGGCAACTACGATAACTCATAATTAGGGAAAGTATTACAATCAAGTACAATACTTCAACATAAAAATAGAAATACAACATTTATTTTCAAAATCATTCTATAAAAAATTCTGTCACATTTATCCTCATGCCACGATTAATGTCTTCCACGAGCGGCATCCTCTGTAAAAAAATATTGGAGTGAGTTATAGCAATTCGGTAAGTAATATAGATGTAGTTAACACATGTGATAAAAATATCAGTCAAATTACATCAAACATTATAAACTGTTTGATTTAACAAACCGCTACACTAGTCAGGAAGATACGTCCAGTCTTTCCTTTTTATCTGACCATTATCTCATGAGATTAATGCTTTAAATTATATATCAGTCGATCTAAAGTACCACACCATAACATCTAGGGAATCATATCCCTTATCTTCTTAAACTGCAATAATTTGACAAACATTAATACCTAAGATCATATACCACCTAGTCTAGAGGACCATACCATCATATCTAAGGAATTACATCCCCTGTCAACTTATACCTCAATGATCTAATCATTATTTAGACAATTTGATCCTTCCATTAGATCTAGAATGCCTCAAAATATTAAGATTCATCGTTTGATCGTCCAAATCGCACATCCTAAGGTCCATAAATCAGCAAAACTTATCTGACTATTCATCTTCATATGATCTGGCCGTCTTTTGAATAATCTGACCATTGCATTGGGTTTGAAGTATTCAAAAACCTCAAGATCAACTATCCGATTGTCTAGATCAGAGATTGTGAGGTCCATAATTCAATAAGATAAATTTAACCATTTATTTTTACATGATATAGTCATTTTTGAATAATCTGACTTTAGAATGTTCAAAAACCTCAAGATTGAGTATTTGATCATCTATAATAGAGATTGTGGGGTCCACAATTCAACAAAACAAATTTAATCATTTATATTCACATGATCTGGCCATCTATTGAACAATCTGACCTGTTAATTAGATTAAGAATGTTCAAAGACTCCAAAATCAACTACTTGATCGTCCAAATTGGAGATTAAATAGCCTAGATACATCCAAAACATTTCTAGTCATTCGTGCATATACTGGACTAGCAGGGCTTGGGTCTAGGCTTGCCTGGCATTGGGCTAAAGGCTTGGGTTGGCCCAAAAATTTCTTGGCAGACAAGGACATTCATCCTTTCTATTTTTTGATTTTTTTATTAAAAACTTAATTTTTAATGGCTTTACATAATTTCTAACCTTAGAAATATGTTCCTAAAATGTCTAGAAAATACTTTGATCATCTAGTATAGTCCATGTATAATCTATGATCCAAAAATCATATATTTAATGAATTTAATATTTTTCACATTTTCTTAAATTTAACCAACTAAAAAAAATCATTTCAACATGAAATTCCTACCATGGGCTAACGTCAATATTTAGAATACATCTAATAGTTTGGATCTTGAAAATAATCATCACAACAAAAACTCATTTCAACATTTACGTGCTGACTTTACTGTTCACAACTTCACACCTTTTCTTTTCCTTTTTTTATTTTTCTTATGTTGTCAATATCCTTGTATGTATGCATTATTTCATGCATCTAAGTCATAGGATGTATTTTATACAATAAGGGCTTTATTTTAAGACTAACAGGTAATATGAAATTCTATCAAATATAAAATTTGATAAATTTTTATTTAAACCGATAGAAAAAAAATTCATCAATTAAATAGTCATTTCACATCCAATTTTTGCAAAATTCACATGGTACATAAATTAACAAAAACCAAATATAATCTACAGATTTGATTATCAAAACAACATGCATATCAATCAAAATAATTTCATTTCCAATCTACTAAAAATGAATATTTTAATATTTATTTTAGTACATTTACATCACATCTTATTTACGTACATCTAGGCTAAAATACAGCTTATAATCATCAAGATGATAATCCAAACCAGTATGATCGTAAATAAGATACATCTAATCACTTACTTGGATGAAAATCAATAAAAGGAGATGCAAAAAATGGACTCATTTTCCTTCTTTTTCTCTCCTTTTCTCCCTCTCTACGCAACGCCTTCTCTAGAGTCACACTCTCCTCTTTCTCTTTTCTTACTCTTGCTAACCATACTTATATTTAGTGTGTAATAATTCAATGCATACCATCTACACAACATGTCATTAATGTATCGTTGATAATAGCATCCACATAGGCCAAAGTTGATTGTTGCGACCAAAGTTGATTGTTGCTAACAACAACCACTTGCTGTTGACACCTCCACACTAACAACTTCAATTATTTCATTATATATATATATATTTACATGGTTATTACAAATGGTATCAGAGTTAACCACAAAAAGTCCAAGAATGGAAATGTGTCTAGCAAGGACATTGGAGCCTAAGAGGGGTGGATTGTGATATCACACATTGCCTGGGTAAAGGAAGAGTCTAGACATTTATATGTAGACCTTGTGGAAACTCGTTAAGGAGCCTTTTATGGGAGTTGTATGGGCGGCAACTACAAAGGGTCAAAGCCATAAAGATTGTAATGGTCTAGAGCAGACATTACCTTAGCGGTATGGCCATGGGTCATGATAAAGGTTATTCAAACCCTTACCCAAACTTTAAAAATTTGGGTTAGCTTTGTGTCAATAATTTAAGTTTATCTTTTATACTTATATATTTTGACCTATTTAAAATATTGATTAATTAAAATAAATATGCTCATAAAGAATAAATTTTGATATATTAATCTTAATATATATATTGATGTATTAAAGGGAAGCTTCAGTTGATATGATTTTCAAAGGAAAAAGTTAAAAATAGTATTGAGTTTTAAAATTGTATTCTTATTTAAGATAATTAGAAGTGAGTTTGTAGTTTTATTTGAAATAATAGATAATAAATCAAATATTAAATATAATTTTTTTTATAATTAAATTATTAAAATGGGTTGAGTCTAGTTACAATCACATTAACTCAACCCTAACCATAATTTTAAATTGGGGTTGTATCTTTTAATTCAACCTAACCCTATGGGTCAAAAATATTGTCCTAACCCTGCCTAAAATTCGGATCTAGAATGTTTGAGTTATGGTTGACTTATTCCAATTTCCACCCAGTTTGAGCGTCATAAAAAAACTGTCTTTTTACCAAAATATATTAAGGCTCCATAAACGGGGGTGCAACTTGGGCACGCTGAACCAAAATTCAACCAGTGCTGGAACTCAACTTTTTCTAACCAAAACCCAATGTACTCGGGTTCAACCCCAACCCAAACCCACAAAAATAGAAACCCAATTTCAACATAAATTTTTATAAATATATATTTATATATATATATATGCCATCCAATATTATCTAAGAAAGGCCAATAAAAAACTGACGACCACAACAGAGAGACCCTTGCATAGGTTGCTTGTGACATGGTAGTCGGTTGATTGGTCGTGGTAATGTGAACAGGATGCCGCCAAATGTTGTTACGGTGGGTGTGCCATTGAGGTCTGGATGCACATGGTTAGTACGTTTGATTTTTTTCTCACCCAACTAAAATTAGTTAGATAATAACTTACATAGATGAAAATAAGATATTTCAAAATTTCAAATTTTATGCTTTAATACAGCTTTAAATAAGCTTATATTGTCATTTTGAATCATAAACATTAACAAAATAACCAAATGAGATTGAATATTTTTAATCGTTTCTTGGACAAAAATTGCATTCGCATGAAAATTCCATATATGTATATGTGTGATGTGATTCGAAAACAGCTGGTTGTTTTAAATCTTTTGAAATAATAATTTTATTTAAAACAATTTTGATGTTTTACTAAGATTTAAATCAACCATCATATATATTTTAAAATATTTAATTATGATTAAAAATTAAACTTGATTTAAACTCAGGAGAGCCTAAAAACTAAAATCATTTCATGATAAGTATATAATCATTAAAATTATTTAATAATTATAAAATAATAATAAGAGTAGGTGTAGGAGGAGCAGTTAAAGAGAGGTGAATGGCAGGCAATTATTATCAACTATAATTCTAAAATAAAAAGATGGATGAAAACATTATCCATAGAGAGAGAGCACAAACATTTATCTAGAGAGAGAGAGAGCACCAGATTTTCATTAACACAAATTCCAACACAAAACTCAACCTAAGCCCAATTTTAAAAAATACGGTCAGGGTTTAACTTTTATAAATAGTATTAAGGTTAGGGTTAGGATTAAAATTTTATAAATATTGTTAGAATTAGGGTCGAGAGGAACCCAAGATTCATGAGCCCTAGTTGCACCCCTATCCATAAAGCTTAAATAAGTCTGTTAACATTAAATAAAAGTTCCTTAAATTTCTTTGGATTTTATAGGCATTTGTCAAAGTTTATTAAAGGCTATTAAAATTCATTTGGTTCGGAGTGCATTGGAAAGGAAAGACTTCATTTTAATGCATTAGTAATACAACCTTCTCCATACTCTAAGACTAAGAGTGCAACTTGATTTGTTTTAACTTGAAATCATCCCAAACAATCTAGGTTTGGAGGCTTTTGGGTAATAATTTGGGTCTAACCTAGACCAAATTTTAATATGGTTTAGGCTTTTGGGTAATATAATTTGGATCTAACCCAGGCCAAATTTTAATATGGTTTAGTTGAGACACATAGCAACTTAAATCAAATAACTTAAAATTAGAACCAAATTACTCTAATCTAGATTATCAAAAATTCAGAACCAAATATCTTAATCTAAATAACTTTAAATGCAAAATAACTTAAATAGGCTAAATAATTTAATTAATTTTAGGTGAGATTTAAGATAAATAATACTACAATATTATACCTTATAATAACTTTAAATATATCAAAATGGTAATTAAATTTATCATACTTTCTATATTGAATTATATTTTAGAATAAACTATATAAATTGATTTTTAATTTAAAGTAATTACCAAACTGCACTGTCTTGGATGTTAAGTATGGTTATGTCCAAAAATTCATATTTCAAATAATTATTCATGATATATTATGGATAGTATTTTAAAAGTTTGCATGATTCTATTAAAATTTGTTAAAGTTCATTAGCTCCCTGGACTTGAACATGCTTGCGTAAGCCTGCTGAAGCTCATGAAACGTAAACAGAAAATAAAAAAAGAAAAAAGAAAAGAAAAGATGTCATCCAAAAAAATTAATAAAGTTAGAATACAACAAGCTAGTAATTAGACATATAGATAATAATAATAGTACTAGAGTTGTTGGTGTAGACATATGTAAAATCATTACTGGAGTTATTTCAGTAAGTACATGTCAAATTAGTATCTTCCAAGATGGAAATTTCGTGAAATTGAAATTTTCTATTTTCTTTTCTTTGACCAAACAAACCTTAAACAAAAAATTTATAGAATTTTGAAAATAAAAAATAATAAGGTGCATTTGCTATTTATATTTTACTAACATTTATTATAATATTAATATTGATATAAAACCTTGAGGTTACGGTTTTAAATCCCGTCCCGCTGCCTCTTTTTCTCCCTACAGGAAAGAAGAAAACCGGAGTTTTTGTTGCAAGAAATGCACTGAGTAAGGGCTAAAAGATACCTACGTGAATCTACAAGCATCTAATTCAAAGATTTTCAAAGAAGGCCCTAGTTGAATATAATTTTCTTTAATGGGTTGCACTGAAGTACTTTATGAAACCTCTTTACTCTAGCTCACCTCGATAATTTTCTAGAATCCAACTTAATTATCTTATTTAACATTATTTATTTTACTATAATATTAAAAATCTTTTCAATTGAAATACTGCATGGGTCATGCTAATTAAAAAAGTAAAATTCAAAAGTTATTTAAATCTATTTATTTACTTGAGTATTAAAATGCGACGAAAATTTATGTAATCACTTATCTAGATGCAAAGAATACTCTAAAAGGTATAGATATTTAATGAAAGATTTTAAAATTAACGTAGTAATTAAATAATTTCAACCAATTGAAATTCACTCTTAAATGATTTTAGTTTTCATAGTTCATATAAAACTTTGACTTAGATAAATTTTAGGTTTCTAAAGTTGTAATAACCCATGTAAAAAGCTATTGTCGTCGGCATGATTAGGTTCGGCAACATGATTGGTAGCATAAATGGGCTGTTTGAATGCTTATGCGAATTGTCAAAGGGCAATAAAACCTATGCGAAGTAGATAGTATATAAGCATCAGTGCACAATAACCATGACTGTATTTATACAAGCATCGGTGCACAATAATCATGATTGTATCCCTCTAAACTTTCCACACCACTAGTATATAAACCTATTAAAGAGAAATAAGAGAGGGAGAGAGAGTTCATCGTTGCCAAGAAGAGAGGGGTAAAGAGAGAGAAGGAGGAAAAGAAAAAAGGAGGAGACTATTTTGATTAGGATTTTTATTTTTATTTGTGAATCTTTGGTCAGGTAAGTAATTTATATGTACCTATACCACTTATGTGATAATTTTATTGGTTTGGATTATGATTTAGACATGCATAAGTTGTGTTTTAATTAAGATAAACATTAATATGCATGTTATGCAGGTGTACCATAATTAAATAATATAATATTCATTTTTGAGTGATATAAGAATAAAATTATTCTAGTTAATATGTATATTACTTTGATGATATGACCTGTTGATTATGTTTAATTTTTATAAATTTACGTACCATATGAATTTTGTGAAAAAGGAAGTAAAATGACTGTTTAATTGAAAAAATATATTTACATTAATTTAAAATTGAATTTTGTTAAATTTTATATTTGATAGAATTTCATATTGAATATCGAGCTTTAATTAAATCTATTGTTGTGTGAAGTACATCCTATGGGTCAGATTAACCAGATATTATGTATACAAGATATTATAAATAAAAATATAAACGATTTTTTTAAAGGGACACTCTTGGGTAATGTCACATGTTGATTTTAAATGGGTGACATAAAAATAATTTTTTACAATGAATTATGCATATAATTTACAAGATATGATCTACTGGATATATCCCAAATAATGATTTTATTCTGTAGTAGAAATCTTAGGTTGAAGGGAATTTATTTGATTAGTCAAATTTGGTGAAATGTTAAAAATGAAAAGTTCATTAAACTAGAGTTTTTGGACCACAAATCACGTATGGACCATACTAGATGAATAAGGCATGTCATTATCATTTTTATGACGTAAATTCCAAGTATAAAACCTTGAGAGAAAAATGTTAAATTGGATTTTAGTTAAAAATCTTAAAAAATAATAAAGGGAAGAAAGCCCCGTTTGCATTTCGTTGGTAGTAAGTACTGTTCGGGATTATGATGGGCTAGCATTTGGGCTTAAACCCATAGCTCCAATCAAGATCCAATAGTGTCAGGCTGAGCCTAGCTCAACCTAGCTATAATAGTATTAGGCCAAAGCCCATCTAGGAAACCCAAGCTAGGGCCCAGACGTCCAACCCAAGCGGGATCCGCCGGAGTTGGCATAGGTTCGCCGATGCTAGTGTATGATTGCCAGTTTGGCAACATATGGACGACCAAGATTAATTCTAATGTTTTTGGATCTTTGAATTCCAATTTGGACAGTCTGATAGTTAATTTTTGATTTTTTTTGACGTTCTAGATTCAAATGAAGTGTCTGATTGTTTAAATATGACCATACCATGTGAAATCGAATGATTATATTTGAATTATTAATTTATGAACCCTATAATTTTTAATTTGGATGATTAGATAGTCGATCTTGAGGTTTTTGAATATCATGGACCTAATGGAAATGTTAGATTGTTAAAAAGGTAACCAAATCATGTGAAGATGAATGACCAAATTTATTTATTTTTATTTATGGAACCCACGACCTTTGATCTGAATAATTAGATAGTTGATCTTTAGGTTATTGAACATTCTGGATCTAATGTAATGGTTAGATTGTTCAAAAAATAGGCAGATCATATAGAGATGAACGATCATATTAGTTTTGTTGATTTATGGACCCCACGATCTTTGATATGGATAATCAGATAGTTGATCTTAAGATTTTTGGATATTTTAGACCTAATGAAAAGGTCAAATTGTCTAAATAAATTCTGGATCATAAGACTGAGTGGATAGATGTGATGCTGTAATCCACTAAACCAGTCGGGATATAATCTGAGATGTTGATGTATTTAATAATGACTAAATCATAAGGTTTGAGTGGATAGATATAATGATACGATCAACTAAATTAGTCAGAACATGATCTAAGACATTAATCTAACGAGATGATGGTTAGATCGAGAGTTTTGAATGAACAACATAAAAGGATAAGATGTGCTTCCTTAAATTGATGTCGTGGTCTATCAAACTAGATAGTTTATGATATGTATTATGGTGTAATCAATGTTTTTATTATATATGCTAGCGATATTTATATTACTTACTGAGTAATGTGATAGGGTTTTTTTATGAGAGTAATTTTTAAATAGATGTTGTAGTTCTGTTTTTATTTTACTGAAATGTACTTGACCATTTTATGAAATTTATGTATATTTTTTTTAATTGTAAGTTATTATGGTTTTCTTTATGGTTATGTTTCATCTTTAATATGGTAGATTCAGAAAGAATTCATCCTTGGTTTAAAAATAATATTTATCTATGTTGTGTTTTAGGGCCAAGGCGTGACAAGAGTAATGATAATATTGATAGTTAGATTAGATTTTTCAAAATCGTCAAGTTAGGCCCAAACGAAGAGATCCGAGGAAAGAGCATTTTGTAGTAACCGGTCCCGTTGAATTGGAACTTCTTTTAACACGCAACACGTAGCATGTTGTTTTGGACCCCCGAGAAAGGTCAATTGGAGCGATAGGCAGAAGAATAAAACTCTGAATCCCTCCCACCGTGCACAACCCTCACCCTTGTCGATGTTCGTGGTTTTCTGCACTACGGGACCCTGGATAGGCGATCTCTGTAATTTTATGATCAACGGCTAACATGGAACATGGAGGCCAATGAACGCTGCGTCGGCTGTGGTTTTCATCATCGGGAAGGACCGCCGGAGTTCGCCCTTCTTCAGACTCGGCCATGCCTTCCTCGCACAGAATAGAGCTAACGGACACGAACACTCCTAGCAGGCTAACCTCTCTCTGTTCAATCACTTCCGAGTTCTGCTTCATCCTATCATCCTAATTCTCTTCCCTTCTTTTGCCACTATAAAGAAACCAAGTTGCGAGGAAGACACATTTAGGGGCGCGGCGGTGCAAAATTGGCTCTTCGAGCTCAGTAGCAAAGAGGGAGGATGTCTACTCTGGAAATTGAAGCTCGAGAGTAAGCTTCTTGTGAAATCTTTCGTTCTTTTCATCTCCCCACGTTTCCTTCTTTCGTTTCTAGCATCTACAACCGTTTCTGGGCATATAGCGAGCAGGCATTTTCGCTAAGACGCGACGGGCATGCAATTAGCCCGGTCAACAATGCTGGAGATTGCAGCACCACTGTCTGGGCTGATTTTTTTTTTTTTTTAAATTATTCTTTCCCTTTCACGGGCGGAAAACAAAGTCGGTGGCTTCTTGGATATTCAGGTAATGCCTGAAAGTGTAAACAAGTGCTAGAAAATTGTAATGACCAAATCAAGAACACCATTGGAACAAGTCATGGGGCTATCGTGTGTGAGCGGAGGATAAAATTTTTGCTACCGTCTAAATGGGGGTTTTGCTTTTATGGGTAGTCATCATTGGTAATGGCTATCGCGTTCTGAAATTTTCCAATGCCATCCAGCTATTGAGACGGTAGGTCAATATTTTCTCTGTCTATTTGGTAATGTTGTACTGATTTGACTGAAAGAATTCGTGCGACTGGTGATCAGCGCGAGTTTTTTAGCTTCTCCTTGTGAAATTTACAATTGCTTATGATTGATTTACGATCCCTTTATACAGCCCTGTTGAAAGCGCCCGAATTAATACCATTTTGTATTTGGGTACTGAAAGTCAATATTTCATCATGTTTATTCAAAGATATGCATGAGTGCCGGAAGCATTCATGGCTACGCATATGCTGCAATCTCCCACTTGATTGTTAAGACCTACGTGTCATGAGATTGCTCTCACTATTCCATGGATTTACCCTTATTAGGGTGTGTATGGATAGTGGTAAAAGATGAGGAATGTCAAAGAAAAATGTAAATATAGAGTGTTGTTCACCTCAGTCATAAAGTGAATAAATATAATAAATAGGCATTTTAAATGCAAAGGTATGGGGTCATGGTTCTTCGAACTTCATCATGGAATTTCTATGCTAGGCATCCAAGTACCTTGTAATACCTTAACTTAGGTGTCCCTAAGTACCATTAGGCCTACATGCTTCGAGAATATCTTGCACCAGGTTGTTTCTGAAAATATCATCAATCATTTCGTCTAAACTGAAAACTTATGATCACTTCTTTCTTCTCTGAAATGCACTCTTTTATTACATAAAACATTATTCTAGGTCGATACATTTGCTTCTCGAGCTCTTAGTCTAATACTGTATTGTTCTAATTCCAGTGTGATTTTCACAAAATGTATGGATTTCTTTTTGGTTAGTTCCAACTTTGTGAATTCGCTATGTATCAGATGCAATATAATAGTCTTTTAATTATACTTGCTCACGAACAACACACCCAATGATGAGGAAAATGAGAGGTGAAGAGGATCTTTTGTCATCATATCATCAGTAAAATTTTCATCAGAATTGCCCAAAATCCCAAGCTTGTCTGCTTGGACTGCCTACAACCTATACATAAAGAACAATTAATCTCTCTTTTCCTTTGGCAATCCTTTATTAAATTAGTATTTTTTCTGTGGTGTGGATGTTGGCCTATAATTTTTCCTTGTAAATCTGTTGAGAAATGTGCCAAGAATTTTCTCTTGACCCAGCTCCTGTATTTTCCTCTTTCTAGATATTTATAAAATAGAGCGCTTCTCTCACATGTTTTTTTTACGTTCACATTTAGAATCTATCACCCATAAATAATTTTGTTTCTATTTAACATAATGAAACTGCTGGAAGTTTAATGTTTTTTAGAGGTGTGAATGTCTTGAGGCTATTGAGTGTTTGCAGAGACATAAAGCAAAACCCAGGGTGGGTGGTTACCCTTTTCCTGCTTTTCACCTGGAACAATTACAGTTTCTCTTATTTCAGCTATTCCTTTATTTCTGGAAAGCATTCTGCCTGCTCTCATTTATAAGCAGTCCTGCCTGGGTTTAGATATTCATGATCATCTTGTCCAATTAGAAATGCATAGTCTAGGTCCACTCAATGTGATCTTGAGTTTTTTTATGGTTCTTCTGAACTCTTAAGTAATGTTTTGCTTGATAGTTTCTTCTATCTTAAGTTAAAGAGAATTGTGTGTATTTCATCATATACTTAATGCTTTCTATAGTCTTCCTCAAATTCTTACTGATCAGAAGGTATTGTCGCCCCTGTTGTGTTTAAATTTTGTTGGATAAGAAAATTTGTCTTTTTAACACATTCCCCTCCTTTTCTTGCAGTGTCATTAAAATTGTTCTTCAATTTTGTAAAGAAAATTCTCTACACCAGACATTTCAGGTGCTGCAAAGCGAGTGCCAGGTATCTTTGAACACGGTGGATAGCCTGGAAACATTTGTTGCAGATATTAATAGTGGGCGATGGGATACGGTATTGCCTCAAGTAGCACAGCTTAAGCTTCCTAGGAAGAAGCTGGAGGACTTGTATGAGCAGGTATTTAGAAATCATGCTTTTACTAATCTTTTATTTCATTGTTCAGTTTTGGACTAGGAAGGCGTTTGATGACTATTCTTTTATAAAATGTACTTGCCTTGTGCCTACTGAAAGTAGCATATTCTCATGAGCATGTTTGTACTCTTCCTCTGTTTTGTGTAGATTGTTTTAGAAATGATTGAACTTCGAGAATTGGACACTGCACGTGCAATTTTAAGACAAACTCAGGCAATGGGTGTAATGAAGCAGGAGCAACCTGAAAGATATTTGCGTCTTGAACATCTCCTAGTCCGGACATACTTTGATGCACATGAGGTTTGCCTGTTGGCTTTTATTTTGAAGTGTTCTTGCTGTTGGTTTTGAGTGGATATATATCTTCTGTGATTTTAAGTTTTCATGTCATATATTTTTAGTGTTTTCCAAAGCCTTCTGCATACTGTGTGCTTCTTTTATCAAGTGTTTGCTACTGGGTATTTTGGGCAGAAACAGATTGCAAATGTCCACTTAGATGAGACTTGGACATGGCACAAAAAGCCCTTGAAATGTTTTTGGAACTCCGCAGCGTATTTTTGTTGCCTTTTGTTCCGAGTTTCAAATGTCCAATCCATACACTTTCATAAAAAATACAGGGCTATAATGGCACTTGAAACTGTCTCATGCCTACATCTGAGATTGTACATCTAAACAACTACATAATGAAACATTTTCTGCTGTAACTTTTGGCATCAATACTAATATCATGCAAATCAGCATTTGCTCAAGTTTAGGGCTGTAGTGGGCTGGGCTTGGGTCTGGAGGCATCGAGGTTATGATGCAATGTGGATTTTTTTTTCAAACAAGGGCTGTAGTGACCAGGCTTCAGCTTATGGCCTACCAAATTGAGAATTGAAAAGGCTCTGTGCATTTTCTTTACTGTGTTCTACTTGGTGTGAGTGATTGCAGAAATTGATAAGAATTAACATAGACCTGTTACAACAATGCTTGAGTAGTTATTTTTGATGTATAATGTTTCGTTGACACTTTCTAACCTCATGACAGGCATATCAAGACCAAACTAAGGAAAAGCGACGTGCACAAATTGCCCAAGGTTATTATCTCTGTTTCACCATGACATTTTTTATTTTTGGTCTTCAGTTGTGGTCATCTTGGGTGAATTAGTTGTCATTGAATTCTTTCTTTGACATTTCATCGTTGGAAGTGTTGATTTCTTGTTTTGTTTCATCTTCTCTCCACCTCAACCTTTTCCTTGTATGTTGGAGAATGGGCTTTTTATTCAAAATGTTGGCAAAAGGCGATTCTTATTCCAAGATTGTCATTGCTTCTATCCCTCTGTGTATATTAGTGATTCCACTTCATGACATGCGGCCGGCACCTGATAGGTGATTATGGCCCTGCCTGACCTGTGAAACTAACCCAATCATCAATGTTTGTATCCCATGTTGACTTTGGACGCGTTTAAGGTTAGGACTGCACCTTAGATAAGCTTATGAATTTAGGGTCTGTTTGCATAGTTGTAGAAGGGGGTGTAGTCTTTGTGCCCTCTTCCGTATCTTGTTATATACCCTGTAGCTGTAAACACTAATGGTAAATATCACTATATCCTCTCTCTCCCTCTCTCATAATTTGTTTCTTTTCCATCTATATCCCCTATATTTTCTACTTGTGACCTTACCTTTTCCATAAAAATCACTACTCTCACTTCGACCAATCTACCCTACATATATAATTTTATTTTATATTTTTTGTATTGCATTCTCTTTCACATTATACACCCCATTAAACTCTGTTGCACTTATCCAAACCAGCTGTTAATTCAATCACTTCTTGTTTCTATGAATGTCTACCCACTAAACACAATCATGATCTGCCATGTGCTCCATCATGCATGATATACCAAAACATCATATTAAAATGATGGATTCAAGGCTTGTAATCTGGTAACGGTAGGATTTGGTGTTAACTTTTGCTTTTATGTTGACATGAGGTCTCAGGATGATGCTACCCTCCAATTTGGGCTGGGGACCTGCAATGAAAGACTGCAATTCCCACCAGCATCATGTGACAGTTTGGCACATCATCCCCATCATCTAGAAATGGTGATGAATGAGTTGTATACTATTCTATGATTATTTTGAAGACCTATTATTACATGAATTTAATTGACAGGTTAGATGAAATCAAGGAGTTGATGTTCAAAAGACATTTATTTGAGTGGTAGATCTTTTTTTGGAAATATTGCTTCTTGTTTTAGAGGAGGAAGGGGCCTTTTCTCATACTTAGGGTTTTCCTATATATTTGTAGCTCTACGAGGCTGTAGAACACCTGGTCTGATTTTTGTTTTGTTATACTCAGTAGATTTCAGCATTGACTAGGTTTGTTGGTGATATTTATGCACTCATCTAAATTCTACATTCTATTGACATTCTCATGAATTTCCTTTAATATTCCAGCATTGGCAGCAGAAGTTTCTGTGGTGCCACCATCACGTTTAATGGCCCTGATTGGTCAGGCTTTGAAATGGCAGCAACACCAAGGTGACAACAATACATTGATTGCTTTTGGCATTCATTCATCTGTTTTTCTAATGCATCTTCATAATGTTTTCTTCAGGATTGCTGCCCCCGGGCACACAGTTTGACCTCTTTCGAGGAACAGCTGCAATGAAGCAAGATGAAGATGAGATGTACCCCACTGCTCTTTCACACACTATCAAGGTAATGTAACGAAATAGCTGTTCTCCTTGAGTATATCTTCTCCTAGAATATAAGACAGTGCAAAAGCATGCTCTGGTTTTGTCATATACAGTGATAGTTTTGTTGTTTTGGAAAATTTTCTTGTTTTTGTGCTGCTGCTTCTGCACTATGGTTTTGTTTGTGTTTGCATCGTAACAAAATATGGAATCACAAACAAAAAATGTGGACTATGCCACCCTGAAAGTGTTTGGTTGCACAGTTGTTATGATAAGTTCCAACATGGTGATAATCTCGAAACTACTTTGACTTGGTTTCAGAATTATCCCGTTAATGACTATTTCTCTCATTCTTTTACTTCTTTTCCCTGCCCATCCAATGCATAAATCTGAGCCATAACTTGGTTACTTTGTTATTGTAACCAAGAATCTTATTTATTTATATTTTTATAAATATAATAATGAAGAACAAAATATCAACAATAAGTCTAATGCATAAGATTCAGGATTATATATATATATAAATTTATAGGGATATTTTATTTGGAATTTTGGGTATTTAATTATTTTATTGGAGGATTCGACATAGGCATCAAGTGATCAAAATATAGATCAACTTGATTGATTGGTTAGATTAGTATTTTATTTTTGTTATTTGGGCTTCTGTTCATATGCACTTCTATTTGAGTTTTATTTTTCATAGGAATTTTTTATAAAGGGATATGATCACATGGAATGTTTTTAGCACGGCAATTGAGGGATTTGACATACAAATCAAGTGATCAAAATATAGATCAACTTGATGGATGGGTTAGAATAGTATTTTACTTGTTTTTTTAGGGTTTCTATTTATATGCATTGATATTCAGGTTTTATTTTCCCTAGGAATTTTCTTTACTGGATAGGATTACGTGGAAATGTTTTTTCCACAATTGTGGTGAAAATGCTTAGTTTGAGGCCAATTATGATATATTTATAAAATCTAATTCAGTCATTGTATGTGATGCCATCTTTTTAAGTTAGGATTGAAAAAATTATCTTAATAGGACATTTAAGCAGGCCATAAACAAAAAGGGGAATTTTAATATATGCATATTCATACTTAAATGCAATAAATTTTGTGGTCCACTTAAGTCATAAATTGAGATAACATTTTAGATCTTTAATTAAAAAATAGTATTAACAACAATGAATAGATTAGATTTTTCAAAAACAACCTCAGTGGTGCCAAGTCAAACATTTCCACCAAAACGATGGCGAAAACATTTGTATGTGAACATAACCCTTCTATTAATAGGGTAGTATGTATTAGGGTGTACAGACTTGGTTGATGAATTTATAGTTTGAGTTTTTGTGGATCTCTTTTCTTCTACTTTTTCACTACATTTGTCTATTTTCCTTACTCCTTTCTTCCTTATTGATAGGGTCTATTTCTTTCTTGCAAAGTCTCCTCCTTTTATCTTATTAAAGCTTTTCCCGTCCTATATCACATAACTGGCCAAAAACTAAGATGGTGCACCAACCACAGTGTTCTTAAGAAGACTAGAAGATGCATACGTTCACGATGCTTATTTTTCATCAAAACATTAGCCAGTTTTGGAGCCTTGGTAAACTGCATAAGCATGAGGCATATTTGAATGTTTTACTCCTGATATAACTACTTGAAAAAATGTGTCACGATGAAATGAATTACTGACTTAGAGATGTTTCATGAGCACTTTAGAAATAATTCATATCTGGTTTCTGCCTTTGAAAAAAAGCTTCTAAGTCATTCATCCACCCTCCTTAGGCACCTTTCTCCCATCTTTCTCATCTCTCTTATCTCTTTCCATCTCCCTTTAGTACATCCTAATTCCTAAAATGCATGCTAAATTTAATGCAATTGTGCTTATAAGCTGGTAAGTCATATGAAAATAGTAACATGGAAAAATAAGTTTCACCCAACTGGGCCCTAAATGTCAGGCAGACTGATGGTCATACAGAACTTGCATGGCTATTGCCCACCTTTCAGTTTAATGTTGACCATAAATCAATGGGAGTAGGTTTCTGATTATGATGATCCTTTTTTGGCTGATCTTAAGGTTTGGGGATTGAAATTAATTACTGGTGGAAGACTGCAGTCTAACTCTTCACCACCATGTGCATATAAACTCTTTCTTGTTATCCCAACTGGGATATATAGCTGGAAACTGAGGCTTAGCATTCTAACATAACTTCATAAAAAATCTTGGCACACAGGAAATGGAGGATCTTCTGTAAACAAACTACAATACATTTTCCCATATAAAGAAGCACGCTTAAGCATCCTTCAACCGTTCTGGAATTTGTTCCATTCTAATTTTTTTTTTTTTTTGATGATGCTTTTTGCAGTTTGGAAAGAAGAGTCACCCTGAATGTGCTCACTTCTCTCCGGATGGCCAGTATCTTGTTTCATGCTCAGTTGATGGATTTATTGAGGTATAGTTGACTGGAAAATATTTGTATACTGTATTGTGAATTTGGCATCATTGCATGCTGTCTTACTTTGGTGTGTTCCTAGGTTTGGGACTATATAAGTGGGAAGCTAAAGAAAGATCTTCAGTACCAGGCTGATGTAAGTTCTTTTAAGATTTTACATCTTATAGTCTTCATGAATCCTTTTCACAAGACTTTCTATGTATTAAACACTGCACTTATATTGCTAAAGCTAGAACTTTCATCAACACCACTCTCCTAAGGCTTATTCTGAAGGAAAGTACACGAAATTCTGTGCTTCTGGTGTTCACATCTTTAATTGCAGTACAATTGCAGAAAATTTTGTCATTGATAAGAGTGCTGTTGATGCAAGTTATGGAACATCTGGATGTTTAACTATCCTTTTGAAAAATGGGGATTTTTCAATTGATGGAATGCCTTTTTTATGAATTTTTTTAAAATTCAGGTTTCATCTTGCAAGACAGTTGTTTTCTTCAAAAGATGTAGTTTCGTGCCCTCAACTTTCTGTTCAATGTTCAGTAATTTATGACATCCAGAGAAAAAATGGTTCCTTTTCATCTTGGGTTGCCCTGCTTATGGAGAACTAATTGTTTTAAAGTTTTTTGATCAAGAAATGGTGTCGAACCTTACCGATTAGGTGATAAAAAGTTAAAAACTAGAAAAGCATTATTGGAAAGTTTGATCCAGTCAATGCCAACTGCAAGGTGGCATAGAAGATACCAAGGATGCTGAAGTAGCACTGAATGGGAAGTCTGAACTCAGAAGTAGAAAGCAAGTTGTTTGTGCTCTATGCTAGAGCGCCCTGAATTGCAAGCAGGAGTTATGCTGTTAATGTTTTCTTGTATTGTTATAGAGGACCCATGGTTCTGATTTGATTGATGTTTTAAAAATCTGTGTATCAATATATTAGGGTATGCTTGAGTTGTTTGTAAGGCTATTAACAAGCCAAACAATCTCATGAGCTGGTTCTACATTGCTTAATGAAGCTTGAGCTTTAAAACCACATTCACAACTCACAAGTGGGTCCTGAGCCTGAAATTCTAGCTCTGTAAACTTCTGCTCATTGTTTTCAGGAACTTAAGTTTTTGGCTATAAGCTGCTTAGAGAGATTACATTTGAAACATCATATTTATGCCTTACCTGATAATCCTTGCAACTACTTCTAGCTGGCATGCATGAAATTTACTATATTGGTGATTGATGATACCTGTCCATCCTTTCAATGTCTTTTTACAGTTAAAGATATTTTGATATTTGGATGTGATACAGCTGTTTTTGTTCTTCTTTGTTGTTCCATTTGAGAGTAGCTGTCTTTTCATGATTCTCATCATGCTTTTTTGTGGAATTCAGACTTGTCCAGTTGGCTAACACACTAGGAACTTTGCAGGATGCTTTTATGATGCATGATGAGGCCATCCTTTGTGTCGATTTTAGTAGAGATTCAGAGATGCTTGCATCAGGTTCGCAAGATGGAAAGATTAAGGTAAGAATGCAGCTGTGTATTGGGTTTTTCTTCAAATTTTTTTGATCTTTTGGCTTATTGGTACATCCTGCACAAATTTTTAGAAGTGCTTGTTATTTATTTGATTGTTTCCATGTTGTTCTTTCAACAGTTTCCCATGATTTCATCTGGCAAATAAAACTGGTCGTCTAAAAATTCTCCAACATAAAAAGATACATACATGAGAACAATTGCTCTGTAGTTTCATCTTAATTAAAGAGCATTCAGTTTGTGTATTTAAACAAATATAAATGAGGACATCTGAATGGTATTGGGAATGAGGAAAGCTTTCTTGGAATTTCTGGCTTTTTTGCTAAACAGTCCATAAGGAATACATCATTGATTTACCTTGCTTTATCTCCATTTACGGACAAAACACCAATTGATATGGTTTACCTCAACTACTGTCCTTGCTGGATGTCTTTTTAGTAAGTAGTGTGGACTACTTGCAAGCATAGGTGGGTTCTCGGATGTGGGTGAAAAAGGGAGGATCATGCTGTGTGCAGTTGCCCATGAGTTGGTGGCACATTGTGATTCAAGTGGTTACATGTTGTGCACTGTAAACCCTTTGTCAGTTGGACACTTATGTTTCTTCCTGTTGATGTCCATAGTTCTAGATTCAGAATTTCAATTGTTATTGACACTTGGCATTGAGGTGACATGTTACTGAATAAAGATGTAATACTGTAGTGTATCTTTGTATTTGGGACTCAGCTTTGCCATTTTCTGTTGCAAATTATTGAAAAGGTACTGTCAACCAACATGGTTCTAGCCAATCATTCTCTATTCTGGCATTATCCATGCTTTTCATAACACAGCTGCAACTCAAATGATGTTAGAAACCTTGTGCTTACTTAGGGTTAAGAGGGCTTCAAAGGGGAATGGTTCGGTGTTGTGCCCCTGAGAACTTATCAAATAACATGCTGCAAACTATAAATTTCCCACTCTACTTAACTAGCAACTCTTATGGGCATGTGGATTCATTCCTATATTGTTTAAGCTGAATAATTGGTTGAACTGGTTGCCTGACCAGTTCAACCTCCAATTCGGCAACCAGTTCAACCTCCAATTCAAGTTGGATTGGGTCATATATGGTATTGAAAAGAAGTTAAAAGTCCATGGAAAAGAAGTGGGAAAAAAAGGAATATGGAAAAGTGGATGAAAAGAGAGGAAACTATGTGATGTAACAGGGATAATGTTAGTAATAAGTGAATAAAGAGTAAATGTGTAGGCTTTTTGTGTTAAAAAAATTGAGAATAATGATTAAAAAGATGGTAATGATGAGAAAATGTAGGGTGGTTAGGTAGTTAAGATGTCAAATTACATTAAAAGAGAGGGAAAAAAGAGCGGAAAAGTGGAAAACTTTTCCACCACTTTTCCTCATTGCCAAATGGAGCCAAGATGCAAAAGTGGCCACAGACTGATTCAAAAAATGGAATTGAGGGAACTACTGTGTTATCCATTCCAGCTGGTTTTAGAAGCCACAGTTTAAATTTCAGAAAAAGGTGTCATTTAACTTGTTTTCGCAGTTCACTGATTCACTAGTCTGATTAGCTGATTTTACTGCTTTAGCTAGTGTTTCAATTAGGGGTGTAACCGTGTTGGGTTGGAGTCAACCCTAACCCTAGTCCAACCGTACTTTTAAAATTTGGGTTGGGTTACGGGTTGAAAATGGGTAGACATTTCGAGTTAAAAGTAAAAACGAGTTAAAAATAATATAAATTTAAAAAGTTACATAAAAAAATGTAAAATTTCATTAATGAATACAAACAAGTTTAAAGAATAGTCACACAACTTTATAAAAATTTGAAAACCTTCTCTTTTAACAAATTTAAATGGTAATTTACTCATAATAATCATCAATATGAAAGCCTTTCTAAATACCTCTTGGTCAAATTTCTAATTACTTAAGAACTGTGATTTATTGTCAAAGTAGGGCTAGGGATTTTTATTTTTATTTTTATTTTTAATTTATATATTTGTAAACTTGGGTTGACGGGCTGGGTTAGCTTTACCCCTAATCCAACCCAACATCTAAACCAGGTTAGGTTAACCCAAATTTCCAACCCAACTTTGGAAATGGACCAACCCTAATCCAGTTGAAAAGGGGCTGGGTTCACCGGGCTACAGGTTGAACCCAACCCAGTTACGCCCCTAGTTTCAATACCCTTTTCTCTACCAAAGTGGTCCACCCACAGACTTCCCATTCTGGTCCATTTCTGAAACAGTGGTCCATTCCATTGGAAGAACGAATTGGGTTTTTGGGCTTTATGGGTTAGAACTAAATCTCATTCTGTATTTACCATCAATATGATGAAGATCCCTCCTCACAATTGGGGCAATCAATAGGTCCAAATCTTATATCCCTACAGGTTTGCTTTATTGGTAATTAGGGATATTGGTAGCCCAATAAAATCAGATTCTCATTTTTATTGGGAATATATTGATAAAATAAAAATAAAAAGAGAAAATTATGAATTTTCAAATGAAACTTTATCATAAATTAAGAAAATGGGTATTTCCTTAACTATGTCACACCCCAAATTTCATTTGTTGGCCACAATAAATGCATTTGGTTCTTAAATGGATTCTCGAGGATTGATCTCCCATGATCTCAACTCTGAAGTGATGCCTGAAGGTTTTGTTTTAACTGGAAAATAATCACAAACAATTTATTCTATTGTCATGCCATGCATACAACCTAAAAAAAATAATTTAATAACAATTGAATACATACAACTCAATAGATTAGAAACAATACAAAGTAATTATTATCAATGTTACATTGTCTATTATATAATTAGCCTAAAAATGTTAGCAAAATGCATATATTCTACTTAAATCCATTTTAACAAGCATTCATGTTTCCGGAAATGTTTATCTGATCAGATTATAGTTATACAACTATTTAATTTCTCCTAATTTAGCCCAAATTTTAATTAATTAAAAAGATTAACTCTACCAACTGTTTGGATTTGGATCCCTAATCAAATCTACATATTATTATTATACCTCCTTCATTCGCAAATTATTATCATTTTGAGCCTAAAAATTAATTTATTAATTTCACAAATCAGTCCTAATTTTTTCAAAATTCTTAAAAATCGCAAATTCACTGCTCCAATCTCTCTATTATGGTAGATCTATTATTCTAAAGGCATTATCATTAATCCATTATTGTAAATCTGGGTTAAATCAAACAACTAGGTGATTTTTTTGTAATTGGGTATTCTTTCCCAAATCTGAAAAAAATGCACAAATCAGCACTCAAATCTGGATTATAATTGCACGAACTTTTAGATTACATCCTAGCATATAAACGAAGGGATGTGCAAATGCAAAAACAAGTTGAACGTGGATTAAATCAAGGTTCCTAACCTTCAAGACAGTTGGATCGCCAAATAACAAATCTCTAGTTTGATCTTTAAAACTGTGTTGTGCGTGTGTGGGTGGGAGGCTTGTGCGCGGATGTCTGTGAATCCATTCGATAGGAGTTGAAACTGGCTTCTTTGTGGACAAATTGAGCTTGTATATGTGTGAAGGTTATGGGATTGAAAATTTGAAATGCCCCTCCAGTTCGGCCTTGTAAGCAATATTATCATAAAATAATATCGAAATTTAATCATGATAAATTCATAACATCAACGGAAAAATGAATGAAATGAGATATTGTACTGGTAAATTGACAATAAACTCTGTAAAATCTAAGGTAATATGGGTAAAAGCTGGAAACCCATGATAATACCGTTTTTTGTTATGATAATATATCAATAAAGCCTAAAATGATGTTATCAATGATATTAATCCTTGATAACATATATTTTGCTCTCCCTGGGTCTTGTTTGTTGGATTTATCAGATCTTTGTCCAGACCATTGGGTTGGCCTAAACTAGTCTGATATGCTATTTCATGGCTTGATGTTTTATCATTCATCTCATGGGACATAGCCTTCAATCAATCTTACAGGGTCTTGGATGCATAACGTTTGAAGCTAATGGGTTTGTTTTGGCTTGCTACTTATCTGTTACTACATATTGAAATGACAATGGGCGTAACTTTTCAGGTTTGGCGCTTAAGGACAGGACAATGCCTGCGACGTCTTGAGCGTGCACATTCACAGGGTGTTACCAGTATTAGTTTTTCTCGAGATGGAAGCCAGATTCTAAGTGCATCCTTTGACACTACTGCAAGGTTTTCTTCAGATTGCGAACATTTTCAATATCAATAATTTACAACTAGTTGCAAGCCATAATTGTGTTGATATTACTTGTAGATGATATTGGCTTGCCTTTTTCTCTAGTTTCATGTCTTTTTAATTTCTGTAGATATGATTTCTTGTCACTTCTCTAAATAGGATTTATAACAATTTGGAAAGAACACTGAAAAAACAAGAAAGCAAGAAAGAAAAGAAGAAAAAGAAAAAGAAAAAGAAAGAAAATAAGAAAAAGAAAAAAGAAAGAAAGAAAAAAGAAAAAAAGATGAGATCAATATGTTACTATTATGGTCAGGTCCGTTAGGATGATGTTTCTTAAGAGTAGAAATATGTTTCTATCGATCAATTCATAGGGAGTTGTTGTTGACTCCCTAATCTGGGCAAGTGGAAGGATCTACATGATATTTTATCATTTTGCAATTCAATGGTTTTTGTACTTGAACGAATGACAGAATTCACTTAGGGTACATTGAAGTTCTGTTCATCCTTCCTTTTTTGCTCTATTGATGGTGATTAAGTGCTTATGAGGATTGCAACTTACAAATAACTTGCTGGAGAATTTTCCACACCCATTGGTATTGGTAGTGTTTAGTTGAAAAGATGCATCGAGCATGGATGCCATGGTAGCTGCATCCAATGAAAACATGTTTCTAAAGGTTACCTCCAGCTTCAGGCAAAGATTCTATTGAACACTTCCAGTGTGAACAGGTTGGCATAAGAATCAAGGAATAAGGAGACAGAATCATTGACTTAATGAATGAAACCCTAAAAATTAGATATGTCCACTCATGAGCAGCATGAGTACTTAAGATGCTAGGATTCCAAAGGTGTGATATCTATGTTTGATTTCTGTCAGCTAGTTATTGTTCGGTATTTCTCATTTGGAGGAATCTGGTAGTTATGGATATAAAGTCTAATGTGTCTCCTATAGCAAATGCAGTACACCTTTGAATTTCTTAGCTATGGATATAAAGTCTAATGTGTCTCCTATAGCAAATGCAGCACACCTTTGAATTTCTTAGCAATGGTTTCATATCTCCCCTACATAAATTTCACTTCAAATTTATGCGAGAGGGACTTTTTAATGAAAATTCTTGTGGTTTTTATGCCGAGTAAATGGGAGATAATTCTGTTTCTTCAACCTGTTTTTGTCGACTAAGTCATTGTTACATTGGGATCAAATATACGAATCTTGCTATGTGCTTTGGCTCTAAAATGCACCAATGGACCTGCTGTTTACTTCAGTAGTCATTTATTTTTTTTGTGACAGCACTGCTCAGTTGACTGACCCATCATTTATTATTCAGCTCAGCATGCTCTCAACATTTGTTTTACTGAGTTTTGGTGATCTTTAATGCCAGAATCCATGGACTGAAGTCTGGGAAGATGTTGAAAGAATTCCGTGGTCACACATCATACGTGAATGATGCAATCTTTACAAATGATGGAGCGCGTGTGATTACTGCATCGAGCGATTGCACTGTAAAGGTTGGTATATTTTGTAACCTTCTTAAATCTGCAATTGTGATACCATAGTGTTCATCAAATTGCATCTTTTGCTTAAATTGCTTCTTTCGTGCAGGTCTGGGATGCAAAGACTGCAGACTGTTTGCACACATTCAAGCCACCTCCTAATTTAAGGGTATATCTTAGGCATCGAAAATCTTTCTCCTGTTTAGCTGCTTCTCTTCTATAAACCATCTATTCTATTTTCCTTTGGTTGGAATCAGATTTCTTGAATCTAATTAAGGCTTGCTTTTCTTTGGATTATCAGGGAGCTGATGCATCTGTGAACTCTGTCCATTTATTCCCAAAGAATATGGATCACATTATAGTTTGCACCAAATCTTCAGCGATACACATCATGACACTCCAAGGACAGGTAATTGTGTTCTCAGAAGACCCGATGAAGACAAACTTTCTTTTCTCGCAGAAGCATGACAACCATAGGTGACATGAGTTCCTGTAGGGAGGCATGGCCAAACCATTTTGGTTGTCATCAGTGTTAGTTTTGATCATGTCTGTTACTTGCATTAGCGCACATGTGAATTGAAGTACCAATATAAGAAAAAACATTTCCAATTATGTGTCACTTTTGTTGGTATAAGCAAGTTCCCACCAAAGTCAGAGTCAGCTGCACGAATCCTATTAGGCCATTCCTGTGTACCATTGACTTTGTCCTTGGATTCTGCATGAATCTTGTTGGCATGCTACAAATTTTATTTGCATGTTGCAAACAGTCGAATTCTTAAACATAAATAAATAAAAAAAGGAGTGTGAAATCAAATGTGTAAGACATTGTATGCCAGAAAACTTGTATTTCGACATCCCTTTGTGAAATTGTTATTCTGGTGAAATTGTTATGCTGCTGTCAGCTCACAATTTCACATTACAGAGAATTATTGGATTTCTCTTGATTGTATTGGTTTTTGAAGGTTCTTGCATATTTCATGGTGATAATATTTTCTTGGTTGTTTCTGTTGTAGGTTGTAAAGAGTTTTGGCACTGGTAGGATAGAAGGTGGTGATTATGTTGCAGCTTGTGTTTCTCCAAAAGGAGACTGGATATACTGTGTAGCTGAAGACAAGTATTGGATTACAGCAATATTTTTCTGATTCTTTTGTTCTTCTTTTCTCTCTTTGTTCCTCCTGCATGTCAAGTATTGATAAATACTTTTGTTTAATACTTGCAGTTATATGCATTGCTACAGCTACCAATCTGGTAAACTGGAGCACCTGTTGAAGGTAAGTATTCCTTTCTAACTTATGGTGCTTAGAATTTTGCCATTACAATAATGTGGTCATATGAACTCAGTGATGAGTAGGACTGACCATTTTTGTGCCTGTTCTTGAATGAGTTTGACCCCTTTCTTTAAAGGTACCTCTGGCTACATAAGGCAGGTCGGGCTGGTTCTAGTTGATCATTGATTGGGTTGTATCTGGCCAATGTAATAATGGGATCTTTGTTGTCAAGCCCTGGCCTATCTATCATCATCATTCGGTCTGTTTTTTGTCAATAGTATGGGATTTTCTAATTTGAGAAATCAGTCCTGATCTCTTCACTCACTGGAATTCAAAATCCTGCTGATATTGAAGCATGCGTCTCTATTACATGCCTGAGACTGAACAGTGCTTTGCTAGGACTTTGAAGACCAACTGGCCAACCCACCCCCTTGCCACACAGTCTTTGTGGTTATGGCAGTTAAATTGCCTGATTTGGTTTTCTGTAAATCCATACTGTTAACTGTCTATGGAGACAAGCAAAAGAATCTTAATCTGAAAAAGAGCCCCACATTCTTTACAATTTTGTTTGAATATCTCAACCAACTTGACGCCACTTCATCTTTCAACAAGGGAAATGATTCCATGGTAATGTTACCATGGACATTTATATCCAAATGTTTCATTTGGGGCCCACAATGATATGTAAGTTTAATGTAATCCATTTTTCATGCTAACACCACTTGTTTAGACTTTAGATAATATTCAAATATTTATCTCAATTGGAAACTTAAGTGGATTACAAAATTCAATTCATCTCATTTAAGAGTGAATATGTATCCATCAAAATTCTCTCTTCATTTGTGATCTATTTAAGTTTCCAATTGAGACAATTTTATGAATATTAACTAAAATGATGCCAAACTTGAAGAATGAATTGAATATAGCCTGTACATCATTGTGCCAAATGGACCATTTGCATGGTAACATGACTGTGGAATCGCTTCTCTTAATATCGCTGTTTCTATTATTATTATTATTATTAGTAAACAAGTTGTTGTAAACCTGGCTTGGGCCTTTATTTGAATTACTGTTTTGATGGACTTATAAGTCCTCAACGTCTTCTGTTTGCCATTAACTTCCTCACTTCTTGAGATACAGCTTTTGCTTTCCCACGGTCAATACTAATTCTTGTTTGGGATAACTGCACATTTGTAATCGCTTCTTTCTGCCTTTGGCTTTATTGCTACAGGTTCACGAGAAGACTGCAATTGGCATCACTCATCATCCTCATCGGAATTTGGTTGTGACATATGGAGAAGATTGCACAATGAAAACATGGAAGCCATGAAGACAAATTTTATCTTATAGCCATGAAAAGACAGTCTTAACTTATTTTCTCTAACCTTTTTATCAGATTTTCTGCAATATTTTTGGGAATTGGGATAGATTAATAGTTCAGTAATGAGGTTAGGCTATCCATTCAAAGATAGCATGAAGCGATGTAGGGTCAGCCCTGAGGATTCTATTAGCATCAGATGCTCACATAGCAGAATCATCTGTTTAAGTTGTTTATGTTTTGTTTCCTATCATGAAGCGTCCCCTTGTTTTCGCATTAAGTGTTGAGTTTCTTTAATGCCTAATGGATTGAGAATTCCAATTCGCCATTGAATTTAGACTTGCCAGCAAGCTTTTCTAGTGAAGACGCCATCCTCTGATTTTATACAGAGGTCATTCTGCTCATGAAGTCAATGAAAAGTTACTTATTTAGTATCAATAGTTGAAAAGATTCAATTTGGAAACCTCTCATCATCCATGCCTTGTGAAAAGGGCAATCATCATCAAAATGGTCAGGATAGTGAAAAGCCAACTTACCAAAATATATCAGCACATCTGGGCATGCTGTCCCTAGCCTTAGGGCAAATACTCTAGTAACTGGACATTAGAGGGCTCACATTTTGCAGTCTGCCTGATTTCATCTGGGCTTCTCGCGGAAGTTGCAGGTATATCCGTTATGCTTTTGGGCCATTTTGATGGTTCTTTGAAAGATGGAGAAAGTAGTGTCACTAATATTGGCTCATAGGATCCACTGAAATTACCGTGGAGGCTTTTCATCTTGGGGTTTACTGTAATTTTTTGTCAAATCTAGCGTGACCACCAATTATGATAAAATTCATTTAATTAAAATATTGAAAATAGTTTCAATAAAAGGCTTCAGTAAACGATATCATCTGAAAATATATAAAATTGTGTCGCACGTGAAAATCGCTTGGATTATTTTATGCAAATTTTAGAATACTACAAATTTTATAGAATCATTCATCTATTGTGAGAAGACAAAATACTTTGGAAGGTATGAATGTTTAATTACATGCACTTGAGTCACACAAGTGCGTAGAGAATTTTAATGGATTCATATTTACTTTTTGATTATTTCTATTTGAACTCTACTTAGTCTTTTATTAAGAAAATTTCAAAGTTCTTTGCTAAATAGGCAGCGGTAAAGATGATTGTTGGCTTGGATTTTGTAAAAAAATCATAAAAAAAGCTCATCGAGATTTTAGTTAAGCCTATCCCATTTAATTGGAACCCAAAGAAAATAAACCCGTTTAATGTAAACTATCTTTCCCGTAAAGTGCCAAAGATGGTGCAATCTTATGCGATCCTGGCGTGGACGAATGCCCCAGAGCCCACGAAGTTGCTCCCGTTCCTACGTGGCCAGGAAGACTCTCCACTTTCGGAAGTTTCTCCTTTACGGAATCCCAGGCAAAAATAAAAATAAAAATAAGAATCTTACTATTTGCATTTTGCAGGACGTCCTACTTCAGGCGGCCGGGAGACGGACGGTAATTTGTAGATACATCTCTTCCCACTATCCAAAACAGATCGATGATGCAATCATCCACGCCAAGCCCAGTTTGACATGGACGGTCTAGATTGGCACATCAACATCTATTGTAACTTAAATCAATACAGCTCTAATGCAATCCCGCTTCCACGCCTCCGGTGTATCGTCCTTAGCAAAACAACCATCCAGGAGAGTCTTATCCAAAACTAGCCACTTTTGGCCTCTATCGCTGCTCAGGCTTGAACCTTCCCTCTGTCGCAAGCCAACATGCTGATATTTTCGGACAACTTGAGCTGTCCACATTTTCTAAATATAGCACAAGACATGTGATGTGCACTGACCAACGATTTTACATTGGTGAAATATATCGCATGTTCCAAGCTGGATTTTTAATTAAGCTGAACTGGAGTCAACCTCGAGACATTTAAGCGGTTGGATTTTAAATTCGAAAGATAATGATGCTGCTAGAAATTACTATCGTGACTTGGACGGCTGTGATTGGCGGATCATGCATGCCGCGGACACAAAAGAGCGGGCATACAAAAACTGATTTTTCAGAAGCGTCGGAAGAACGCCGATCCGCCGCAGCTACAGGCAAAAGGAGCAGCGAGATAAAAATACGGTCAGCGTCCATCCGCGATTCCGCAGCGGATCCCTTGCTATCACGAACGAGCGACTCCAAATTGTCTCCTGGCGCGTATCTAGGGCCCAGCGGCTCACCAGAATCTTCTCACGATCACCCCAGGAAAATCATGTGATACTCTAGACAGACGAGGAGTTCATGCGCATGCGCTTTGGCTTTTACAAAACCTATAAAAGTATAATTCCATCTAAACCCGTTCAAACCATCGTAATCGTTGTAGACATGCGAATAAGCCACAGCAACAATGCTTTTGTCGAATCCCGAAACTCGAAAAATGCACAAAAATTCTCCATATGCAGCTTCCAGTCCCGACATCAATTTTCTTAAAGATATGAATGATAAGAAATCCGAATAAGGCCCAGTATCAGAAGGTTTTTGCGCTGCCACGTGTACATTTTCTTTCGAAACGAATATCTGACCTTCCCTTGCTCGGTGCTTGTGTGTACCTGCTCTCAGGATTCCAAGATTCCAAGGCCAGTCCAAACAACGGGAAGAGGCAGCTAGAGAAGGGAAGGGCCCAGCTGAAGGGACAACTGCTTTGGGAATGGGACCAATCAGACAAGCAGTCGCTTCCTGTGCCTCTCACCCTTTCATCCGTCCATCATCTTCGGTATTCGTAACGAAAACGGAATTCCAGATTCCCTCGCTCTTCATCCACGCACGCCCTGCAGTGCATTGTGGTTGGGAAGGCAAGAGGCGGCCATGTTGGCTTCCGGCATGAATCTGATCACGACCGTCATCGGCTTCGGCATGAGCGCCACCTTCATTGTCTTCATTTTCGCCAGGCTCATTTGTGGGAGGATCCGGTCCGCCGATTCCCGCAATGCGGCCGCCGCTTTTCAGGTTGATCTGCGCTCCGAGGTCAGTATCTCAAATTCCAACACTTACACTAAAACTGATGCATTTGGATTCCGCATCGCATAGATCTGTCGGTCTGCCTGTTCACGGTTTGATCGCTTTGCATGCATTAGGTCGATTCGGCCTAACCTGAAAGCCTAACTGCTTCGCTGTTTTAGTAGCAATTACTAGCTAGAGAGAACTAGTGGAATCCGTTCTTCCCGGCGAAGATAGAATTTCAGATAGAACTCATTCAGAATTTCATTTCGGGCTAATTTCAGCGATGGAAAACGATGGCTTGTGAAGGATTTTATTTTGGCGAGGAAGCGACTACGAACGCTTTGAACGGGGCTGCTGCAGGGGTTTCGATTCAGTACATTGAATTGCCAGTTGAGTGGAGAAATTGCTGCTGGATCTATGGAATTGAAAGTTACACTTTCTCATATGGAGCCGTTAAGATTCCTTCGAAAGTGCTCATGAATTGACTGGTGAATTGTCAATGGAAGTTGCTGCATGAACATTCACGGTCTTTTATTATAAGCACAAGGGGAGGAATGGTTACCCTCTCTTTATCCCTCCATTTCTTCTTTCCAATGTGACATTTAGGTTTTGTTTGATTCAGCGCAAGCTTATCAGTTGATGACTGATTAGCAGTTGAAGCTAAAAGAAGCTGAAATTAAATAAGAAAAAATGTTTGATGCAACTGAATAAATTATTTAGAGCTGTTAAGTTGCGTCTATTGTAGTTGAAGCTTGAAGCCGGAGGTGTAACAGGTGTCCAAGGTTTGTGGAAGATGGAGGGTAATAGGCATGGGGCTTTTGTGAAGGGGAAAGGTTCTATAGGTCTAAATTGAGAATTTCCTAAAATCTTTAGGGATATATTGGTTGATGAAGTTTTTATAAACCAATAAGCACCTCTTCCAGTGTTTATTGCTTTTCTCTGAAAATTTACTTATCACTAGTTTTTACAAGCTCCAACGAATAAGGTTTATATTTTGGCAGAGCTTATTTTAAGAAAATTAGCCATAAGTATAAAAAATAAAGTTGGACCAAAGATAACTTACTGTACTTAGCCCTACTTTCAACAAATTTATTTTTTGTTATTACTTAAATTTTAATTTTTTCTTTTATTTTTTTATTGAAAATCCTTATTTATTTAGTATTTTCACCTTACCTTTAACCTATGTTTGCTTCTTATGTCATTTCCTCCTAACCATCTTGTCTTCTCTTATTCCTTTTCTCATCTCGCAAACCAAACACTAGGTGATTAAGCTTTCAACTGTTAGTTGTGCAGTTGAGGTGTAGCCAACGTCACCTTATTTTGTTCTTTGGCCTTATGTGCAATTGTCCCCTTTCCATGCTTTTTGGTTGAAAATATTTTCTATCTTTCTTTTATTATTTGGTGTTGGCATGCCTAGTTTTGTCTACTTCTATTATTTGGTGGTGGAATGCCTAGTTTTTTCTATTTATGCCATTACTTACCTCTGAAAATTAAAAAGAAAGATAAATCTATTCAAAGGAGTTTATTTCATTATTCAATTTCTTTTGTTGACAGCCAGAGCATATAGTAAGTGGCCTTGACTCGGTTGTTATTGCTACATTGCCCACTATGAAGTTTGACAAAGAGTCTTTCCATTCAAGAGAAGATGCCCAGTAAGTATTTTCCATTTCTGGAATCTGGATTTCCTTTGTCCTTTTTAATTTTACTATTTGCAAGCTTCGTTTTATTTCCCTTCCATTTGATGCTACTATGTCCCACTCGTGTTACATGTGATGACATGAGAACTAGCTGATGTTTTTCTAGTAGCTCTTTGAAATTAGGCGAAATATGAATACTAAATCTAATAGTATTAGCATCATAAGCCACAGATTATCTTGATCTTCTACTGAACTTCGTCACTGTTTCCTTGTTGAGCACTGCTTTTACTTCCTCTGTGCTCAACATTTTGCAATCTTCAAGATTCTTTCCATCAGTGTCCAGGGTACAGGCAGCTGATGTGGTTGTGGGCTGCACATTATTCAAGGTTTTTCCTATTGATATGAGTCTCAAACCTCTTGTACAGGAATGATAACTTTGATAGTTTGATTATTAAGATTATCTAAATAATAGTAGCTCATTTGAAATGCTTGCGTTTCTCTTAATTTTTTGTATTTCTTATTCTGCAAATCCTCACATTGGCAGGGGGCTTGTGCACTGGGCACACCCTTTTTTATTCTTCAAATGTCTGAATTTGTGCGTTTCTGTATCCTTCAACAGGTGTTCAATATGCTTAGGCGAGTACCAAGAAAGAGAGAGATTGCGAATTATGCCGACTTGTGGTCACATTTTTCATCTTACATGCATAGATGCGTGGCTTCAAAAGAAATTGACATGCCCCGTTTGCCGTTTGTCTCTACAAGATTCTTTTGAAGCCAAACACACAATATCTCCTGCATCCAATACAGCTCCTCAATCAATGGACAGTCCTGAGGTTGTGACCAATCAACCCTATCAGTGGTTACTACCTGATCACGAGACTTTTTCTGGCAATGGAAGTAGCCAAGAAAACCATGGATCTGTTGCCAGCAACTTGGAATATGGAAGCGTTTCAGTAGTACAAATGAGATAAGGAAACTTCAAACCCTGAAGAGAAGACTGGTTAAGGGTGTGGAGCGGGCTGCTGTGATCTGGGTGCCATGAATCCAATGCTGCTGTGATCAATGTTACCATCAGAAAGGGAAATCCTTTTATCTTTGGCCGGAAGAAATTCTATGTACAGCATGCAATACAGTTGACAGTCTTGAGACCTCAAAAATTCGTTTTGAAATGCTCTTCAATCTATTGAATTATGGTCCATTACAGATAGCATCCTAATGCATTTTTCAGAGTGCAGATCTTGTACAGCTCCCGAGAGACGAGTGTACGTATATATTTTTTTCATGGCTAATCAGCTACATTCAATACTAAAATTGGAAATTTTTATACCATATTTTTTCCCTTGCAAGTAAAGAAAATGCTTCAGAATTGTTTAATATGACATGCTATTTCAATCATTTGCATATGTAACAGATATGCTTTAGGCTGGTAGCTACAGTAGTGAATAAGAACATCAGAGCAGTGGGGAAAGCTTGGCTGTTGACTTGCTCCCAGGTTTTCAATTTTCATGCCACCCGGAGCTCTTTTCAAATCACATTAACTGAAATATCCAATCAAATGCAGACCATAGGCAGCTTCACAGTGTGGCCAACTGACATGAAACTTTTTGTGGTACCATGAAAAATTGAAAATGGCCTGTTTATTATGATTTCGAGTCGAATTGCAAACAGCACCTCTGCAACGCTTATGTTTCAGTTCCCCGCTACGACCACTTTTCTTCCAAAATTGCAGTTTCTCGTCTTCAACTTGTATTGGGTTCAAACATTTCAGAGTGGGAAATCTTACTTTTTTTGCCCCAGGAATCAAACAGAACTAAGTAGAACAACCTTATCCACTGAACTCTTTAAGCAATTTCCAAACCAGAGTAGCAGTTATTTCAGGAAAGGCATTCATCCATTAGGAAAAGTGATGAAAAAAAGCCGAATCTTACAACAAGACAAACAGAACCTCAAAACAGAGAGGCTCAGAACAGTTTCTCGAGATTGACCGACGACATTGTCCATTCCCATCATTAAAATGACTGGACCCAACTCCACACAACCACTTATCCAAGCCACATCAATTGCGTCTACACTAAAAGCCATAACCTTATAAAGATATCCGCATTGTTGTCCCTGTAGATTGAAGTTTCAGTTGCCAACATCAGTAGCCCACTGGACCACATGTCCTACGTCATGTTAAAGGTTTTCCGGCGGATGTAATAGCAAGATACAACTCATATTAATATGAAAATGATAATGACATAAATCCACCCTCAACCCATTGCAAGGACGTAATCTGACATAATGCTCAACAGGTACGTATCTAACTAGGCGGTTTTCTAATGACAGAAATTCCCATTAGAAGTTTTTAAAGCAATCGACTGGTTACCTGGCTGGCTGGTTGGGGGGTGGTCTAAGTTTCATTGACGATGATGGTTGTCCAACGACGATAATAATTCTGAAAAAAATGTGCATGTATATGACGAAGAACACAAGCATATCTTGCACTTCTTTTATGGGTGCAAAAGCTGAATGCTTTCCTCTTCCAATCTGGGATAAATGTTTGGAAGGGGAGGAAGGAAGCCATCATTTTCAAAGGAATGGGAATACAGGAAGGAAGCCATCATTTTCAAAGGAATGGGAATACTGTAAGATAAAATGGTCCAGACTTCTGACACACTGCGCCCCACTTTAATTTGGATGGAATATACCATGAAAACGTCGTAACTGGGATATCCTGGTCAAGAAATTTGATGGGTCTACCAATAGTAACTGGAGAAGATGGCGCACGGGGAATCGACATCATTTGGCCCCTGCTTTTCCTGGTATTGGAGACATGTCGCACATGAGTTAGGGGTGCAAATTGGGTTGATTTATACTGAGTTGGAGTGGTCCTAACCCTAATCCTATATAGAAAAACTCTTACCCAACCCTACATATATGGCAGGTCAATTTGACCTTGTTTCAACCCTAACCCTATATTTCACAGTATGGGTTGAATTCGAGTTAAGTTAGGGGTGCAAATCGGGTTGATTTATACTAAGTCGGAGTGGTCATAACCCTAACCCTATATAGAAAAACCCTTACCCAACCCTACATATATAGCGGGTCGGTTTGACCTTGTTTCAACCCTAACCCTATCTTTTACAGTGTGGGTTGAATTCGAGTTAAATTTGGGTCAAGTAAGCAAATCTATGAAAGGTATTGTGAAAATTTTATCATCTCTTAGAACTACTATATGAACAACCTCATGGCTCCACCTAACTAAATTCAAAGTGAGTGAAATTACAACAACAAATCATATTAAGACACTTTGCCCAAGGTCATGTTCAAGCTGTTGGCTTGAAAATAGCATGGATGATAAACTTTTATCAAACATCACTAACATGCCAATGCTTCACAACCCTAAACCCAGGGAATTCCAAACAGACGAATATCATAGGTTATTCAAATAGACGAACAACTTAGTGTGCATTTTACGACAAATACATAATACTAAGATTATTTGATAAAAAGAATGGGGACAATGTATTGAAGTTGACTACATCAAGTGAAGGATGCTGCCAACAATATGCATACGAAGGACAATCTGAATACATACAAGACATATGAATGGTGAAAGTACTAGCCAATTTTTTCAATTGTAAAGCTTTAGCAAATGCTTTGGAAACATACCTCATATTGGTAAGCAAATGTTTTGTGACATACGTGTTTCAGTAAAAAAAGTCCATTAACCACCATCCATGTGGATATCTTCTTCAATAGCAGTTCATAGTTCTTCATATGCTGTCAAGGTTGAATAAAATCAATAATCTGCTACCATAATAACAAATGCAAAGAAATAAATTCTGTTCATTTTTTACTTCAAATAGCCTAATGACAAATATTCTATAGAAGATAGTTTTTATTTCATATACTACTATGTCTGCTAGTATAACCTTGACATTTGAAAGTTGAAGGTTCCTAAACAAGGCAACAAGTTGTTCAATAGAAAGAGCATGATTAAAATGAGATGAGAAGGAACATTGAAATGCTTTGCAAAATGGACAATCAAAGAATATTTAGTGACATCATCTAATTTACAGCCACCTAGCTAATGATTGCAATCATCCACTAAAATACTCATTTACTCCTAATATCAATATTCAAATGCCCAAATATGAATAAATACATATCCACACCATCCATATAAGAAGCAAACAACTATAACTTATAAAAATTGAAATCCATTCACACATGCCAAAGTCTCAAACTCATATAAACAAATTTATCTTATAAACATGCCAATCAACCAGAAGTATCTAGTTTTAAGGCAAATATTTTCAATAAAGTGAACAACATCTTCTTCCTTTCAAATGATCATTCTTCAATGAGAATTCCCTTTACTTAAAAAGAATGTAATTTTTTTGTTAATAAATACTATAGCAAAAAAGATAAACATAGAAAAAAAGAAATGTCAATTTGCTAGTTATCAAACCTTTATATCTGTAATTGAAGGAGCACTGCTAGATCCAACATCATCTTTGATGACTACAAGTTGATTAGAACATACCCATTAACATGAAATATAAGAAAAGGAAATGAGACATTAATTTCATTTCCAAATAAAAGAGTATAAAATTTTAAAAATGAAATTACCTGATGTGTTTATTGTAAGTTCTTTTAGTTGCTCCTCCTCAATATCAGCTGGTTTTGGCTGTGATCGTATCCAATTTTGAGAACATATTAAATTCTCTACTAGGCTTGGTCACAATGAACTTCTATATGGATATAAAGCACATGTCTTATTGTACTAAATGCTGATTTTGAGGCAACATTAGATACAGGAATAACTAAAATATCATGTGTCATATGAGACGATATGTTATACTTGTAAATATTAATGGACCACCATGCCCAGATGTCAAATTCATCACAATCCACCTCTATGTGCTCCTCAAAATACTGATCTATCTCTATTTTTACTTCTTCTGTTTCCTTCATAGCTAAGAATTTTAAAAATTCTTGTCTCCTAGGTACCTTCACCTTTGCTTGACTGCTCTTTTCTTCTAACAATTTTGACCTAGTAGAAGAATATTGTATTTCATAGATCTTGAAAAGCTTCTCGAACTCACCTTTTTATATTTTGCACTATTTCTTTAACTTTCACTTCATCATAGACCCTTGAAAAATAGAATTTAAGAAACTTCAACTTGTATCTAGGATCCAAAACATTTACAATAAGTAATAATATGTTAATTTTCTCAAAACCACCCCAATATATATCAAATTTCTCTTTTATTCTTCTAGACATCTCAAAGGAGCACATCTTCTGATGATGAAAAAGACTATAACAATTTGTCAATCTTATCCAATTCATCAAATAGAGATTAGTAGTAACATATTGAGTACTAGACAAACAATTTGTGGCATCATAAAAATTTTCTAAAAAATGGCACAAAACTTTACCCACCGTCCAATGAACTTCAGTTGGAGTGTCTTCTTGAGCAAAAATATTAGCATCACCTTTCAACCGTTCAAATGCTTTCTAAAATCTAATAGCCCTTTCCAACATGAGGTAAGTAGAATTCCACATTGTAGGAACATCTATACATAACTCACATTTCTTAGTGATTTCTTCTTTCATACAACCCTGTTTAAATGCATGTTCTCTTGATGGAGAACCCCTTATAAACTGAACACATTTTCTAATTCTACAAATTGCATCATTTACTTCATGTATCCCATCCTATACAATGAAATTAATAATATGTGCTTTACATTGAACATGTAAACTTTGTCCTTCATCAATCAAAAAATTCCTTTTTGTTAAATTTTTTCTCAATACTTTTAGAGCCATATCATTTGCATACGCATTATCCACAATTAATGTAGTAATTCTATTCAATCCCCAACTAAACAAGCAATCCTCAATTGCTTTAACAATGACATCACCATGCGTGGAGATGGAAGGAAACAAAAGTTAATAATTTTCTTATTTAACTTCCATTTGTCATCAATGTAGTGTGCTATAGGATACATATAACTATCATTTGCTATAGAAGTCCATAAGTTTGTAGTCAAACACACGTGTTTAATTTTTTCCTTAAAAAACTTTTGTAAGTTCTTCTTTTCTACCTTATAAATATTTGCACAATCACTAGCAATTGTTGTTCTAAAAACCTACTTAAACTATGACTGCAACATGTTAATCCATCTTCGTAGACCTTCATGCTCAACAACTATGAATGGTTCTTCATCTATAATTATCATCTTTGCAAGTCCTTTCCTACATTGAGCTTGATCAAACTACTAATTACTAATAACACCAACTTCACTACTTTGAGATGATGAGAACGTCAATAATTTTTGCCTCTTATTATCCCCATGTCTTCGATAATAAGGACATCTTGTTAAGTGCCTTGTAAGTGAGCTAGTTTCATATTTACTTGGACACTTGAAAAGCCTTTTATAATAATTACATGTTGCAGTTTGTTCACCTACATTTTTTTCTCTTTCTTTTTATCAGTACTCAGTCTCTTAGTAAAATGATCCCAAACTTTTGAAGAACTCTTATATGTATGTTTTTCTTTCAAACTAAGAGCTTTAGAAGTAGGAGTTGTCATATTCTCATCATCCCCATCTAAATTTACCTCATCTTCCACAACCACATTTTCCAAACCCCTACTTGCATCCACATCATTATCATCCTCCATATTAAACAATAAATAAAATTCCTAAAAATATATTCTAAGCAAACAAGCATATGAATTATAAATCAAATCATGTAAATAATAACTTAATAGAAAAAATACATTTATTGAAATGCAATACCTTATCCTTATTGGTGGATGCACTAATGGTGTTGAGTGTCGATGTAGGGAGATGGAACCCAGCAGATGCAGATAGTGAAGGAGACGGTTACTAGGTAGAGGCAGGGAGAAGAAGCCTTCTCGGTTCATTGGACTCAGATAGGGAGATGGAGTAAGGATTAGGGAAGAGGCAAGGAGATAAAGCCCTCTTGGTTCGTCTGACTTTTACAAGGAGATGGAGCAACAAAGAAGCAGGGAGGAGGAGCCACTCATCAGAATTAGATAGGGAGAGCACCAAAGAGGCACGGAGGAGGAGCCACTTGTCGGAATCGAATAGGGAGGTGGAGCAGTGAAGAGGCAAGGAGGAGGAGCCACTTATTGGACTTGGACAAGGAGATGGAGCACCAAATAGGTAGGGAGGAGGAGCCCTTTGTCAGAATCGAGTAGGGAGATGGAGTCTTCAAAATCGGGTAGGGAGAAGGAGTCGTCAGAATTGGATAGGGAGATGGAGTCGACAAAATCAGGCAAGGAGAAGGAGTCATTAGAATCAAATAGGAGCTGGAGTCGTCGGAATCGAATAGGGAGCTAGAGCTTAGAGTGCTGGGGGGGGGGGGGGGGGGGGGGGGGGGG